>RJWT010008705.1:0-25987 GCA_004365215.1 Cuniculus paca | reverse complement strand
GACCCACTTCCTTCCTTCTTGTCCTCTCCATGATGTTGTGTTCCAGCATCTGAACTGTTTCTCTCAGAGAGATGTTTACTCTGCTGCTTACTGTTTCACCATTTTTAATGTTGTTTCTATTTATAATTTTTATATGTATTTGTATTAATAGCAATGTGAAAGGGAGATAATTGTATTTCTCATAAATAAGATTGAAATACAGTCAGAAACAAAAGGTAGACAAACATAGTGGCCTTAGTTGGATCATCATTAAATTTAAACTACCTGACTATGTGTCTCATATCTGGAAAGTAAAACCTTTTAACTTATTAAAGATATTTGCTATTTTTACCAAGATTTGAAAGGATTATAAGAAATTAAAGAAGTTTTATCTGGGATGGAAAATAATCAATGGACATCTGCCTCTATTGTTCAAAATCATGGCAATGAACATCAAAGAAAAAGATACAGAATTTTGTCATTTTTTTTGGACCAACAATCAAACACAGGACATTGTGCTTAGGCTACTAAATTATATCCCTGGTGATCTTTTACATTTTTGTGTAACAATTTTAGTCTTTTTTTAAAGATAATGATCATAGATAATCTATAGAAATTCCTGTTTAGTCTTGAGTCACTGTTGTATTAATTCTATTGGTTTCTGCAAATGGATCATTAAATATCTAGAAATTTTATGAGTTAGAAGTTAAAACATAGTTGTCTTGGTTACTTTTCTCTTGTTGCTGAGACAAACACCTGACACCCAAAATTAGGGAAGAAAAGTTTTATTTAGCTTACAGTTTCTGGGAATTTTAGTGCATAATCAGCTGACTCCAAGGCAAGGTGGTATGGCACTGGGGCAACACTTCAAGGCAGCAGCCAGAGCAAAAGAGGGCAGCTGTTCACGGCGGCTGCAGGTGGCAAGAGCAAACTGCACTAAAGAGGAAAACACACCCCCATTCTGACCTTACATTGTATGTCAGCTCCACCCCTGGGTGGGTGCAGAACTCACACCGCCAATCTCAGCACTACACAATGAATCAATCATAAGCATTAGATTCAACCGCTTCCATGACTACAAGAGGCTTGGGGGGGGCCATCTATACACAAACCGTAGCAATAGTTTATCCATTCATGTAGGAAATTTTAACACAAAAGAAGAACCATAAATCTGTGATTTTACTTTTGTGTGTTAGTTTTTATGTAATTTACATTCCAAGAACCACATTAGTTTAATCTGTGCAACATAAATTATAAAATTTATAAAATTACTTAAATATTGTTCTAAATTTAAATGAATATCTTTCCAGATTTAAGTATACTTTGTTTGTCTACAAGAAGCCACTGCAAATAATTTTTGATCAATAAAGCTAAAGTTAAAGGCATGCAATAGAGCCCTGTGACAATTAAAATTAACTTAGTTTTCTGTATCATTCAGCCTCCCCATTGATGGTACAAAATATCTGACTTCCACAAATTAAGGAAAAAAATGTTTATTTTAGCTCACAGTTTGAGAAACTTTAGTCCATGTTTTGTGGGTTCCAAAGTAGGATTATCATGACCAGCAGTTATACATGGGCTCAGAAATATGAACTTTTAGTATCTCAAACTGACCCACCTAAAGTCACTGCTGAAAGCTCAATGTGTTACAACCAAAAACCAACACAGTCCACCTCATCATGAACCATCCACCTGGGGTGGTCAACCTTTGGTCTGATGGCAGGTTAACTGTGTCAGATTATACTTATTAAGAAAAGCGCAGTGATTTCTCTGTATCAGAATACACATTCAATTCTGGAATCAACTTGGTTTCCTTGCACATAATGTTTCTGCCAAAATTACAATCTCTGTATTTACAGAAATACCCATCCAGTGTCCTGGTATTCCATACAGAATCGATTCTGAATTGCAGAGAATACTACATTTCTAGCTGCATGCAGGATAGTTATATCATGTTTGGCAAAATTATAGATTTTTCTATATTTGGAGATTTAAGAATGTTAGGTCTGTCAAGACAACAAGGAGAGGAATGTGCTTAGCTGTCCACTTGGCTGGATTAAGAGATTCCTACAGAGGGTATGTAATCATAGAGGCACTATATTTACTGGCTAATCAATACACCAATGCACGTAGTTGAACATGCACCTAGAGGTGAATCCCTGGGAACATGCCTTCACAGGGTAGAGCTCTCTGGCATTCTTCCTGTGCTTGGCCTCATCCACAGTCATGGTAATGAACATCAGTGAATTGGGTAGCTTTGCTGCACTGCACTTGTCTGTCATGATATTTCTGCATTAGTACCAGCTGAACAAGGACTGAAGCCTCTGAAAGTGTGAGCCAAGTTAACCCTCATCCATAGGGGACTTTTGGCTATTGAACTGAAAAAGGGATTCAACTAACAGATAACTACTCAGGCTTTCTTTATCATCTTTCCTAGGGAGTATACTGTATCTACTTCAGTAATAGTGTTGATTCTGTCCCAACCTTGAAGCAAAACTCTATCTTTGACTCTTTCAGTTTGAGGAAACTATATTTTACTTATTGAAATCATTAATTACTGCTTATAATTTGAAGAACCAAGATGAATTCCACTTTTAATAAAATTAAGAGATAGATACAAGTTTTGAGTTTCCTAAAATAAAGTTAGGAAAGACAGACATTTTTAAAACAAAGATTTATTAGATAAAGCAAAAGTAGGGTTATTCCTATCAAACTCATTAGTCAGAAATTAAAGTCACATGGAAATCTGAAATTAATGTAATTAGTATTTCAAATCGAGGGGCAGATTGAAAGTCAATATATAGAACATACCATATATTCTACCAATATGTTGAATATTACCGTTTCTGTATAAACTAGAAGCAAAATTTTTTAATGCACATACAGAGCTATTGACAAGACATAGGGATCCTGTGCATAGCAAAACATCTAAAATGTAAACTGCTGAGTATAAGTAATGTAAGACAGGGTTTGGCACTAACAGTAATACAAAGGCCCAATTGTACAAAGGTTATAGAACTCAACAGTGACATTCTACAAATTTAAAATTGCTACTAAAATCTCATACAAAATAATGACAGCATTAGAATACAGGTAGGCATCATAGGTTCTAGCTAGAATTGTTCTCTCTGTAAAGGTCTTTTAAGACCCTTTTCCAGTCCCAGAGAAAGGACCAAAAGCATATGCATACACCTTGCAACAAAGATAGAATTTGGGCCATTCTTGCAGCTGTGCTCTTTAATTTACAGCTAGACCCAGCAGCATAGCTCCTTTCCAATATCAGCAACACCAGCTGCAAATCACAATTGCTACGGTACTGATAAAAAATGTTGAAAAGTTGTTGTGAACTATCTAAAAAGTTTCTGTGGACCCATGATTCAAAAACAACATTATTAATCAGTAATCAGTATGGTATATGCCTTGACCAGAGTCACCCAAGTATATTTGTCATTAGAGGAACACAGCTCAGGTCAATTCCAGATCTGTCATATTTAATGCCCACAGCATAATTCCCAATTTTTTCTACCCTCCATCACAAGCCCAAACTTCTGACAAACAGTTAATTTACCCTTAACAAGAAACTAGGGAATTCACTAAAGTTACTGAATTTACTGCCTGTACTGAAATTTTATATACTCAAATAAAAAATATTCACCAGCCAGCAGGTGTAATACAGTGAAGTTCATAATGTCCACAGATATACTGATCAACATATTAGTTCTTTACTTATATATAAGCATGTTAGCAATATAAACAAGAAATGATTCAAGAATAAAGATGAACTCAGAATCTCAACAAGATAGCAAAAATACATTGTACCTCTGATATAGAGTAATAAACAAAACAAAACTCAAGAGCACAAAAAGTCTTATATATTAAATATATATATAATTAATAGATATTAACAAAATACAAGATAAAGTTATGGAAAACTCTCAAATATCAGAATACAAATGAGAAAAAGAATAGCATATTAGGACAAGGAATAACAGAAAAAAAAATAAAAAGCCAACTAACACAAGTTCCTCATGACAGGTTGGGGGTATCAAATAAGAAGGAAGTAGCATAAATTTTTAAGGAAATAGTAAAAGTAAATTATTCATAATTGAAGGAAATAAGCATACAGATATAAAGGACACTCCTTTTTATGAACTAAGGTAATGAAATAGATTCATATCAGAGAATTTCAGTGTAAAATTTCAAACTCTCAAAAGAAAATTTCTTATAAGAAGGTACAAACCAAAATCAGATCATATGGAGCAGAATGTTAAAGAAATTTTATCCTATCTCTAAACTCTAGTATTATAAGGTAGAATTTAATCATTCACTTTCTCAATGTTATGAAGCAAAATAAGTTTTAATGTACAGACTATTAATTTTCCAGAATAGCCCACTTTGCGTTTCCAAGATGCAGCCCATGTTTTTATCTTTGCTCTTACCCTCTTTTTCTCTTTACGCTGCCCAAAATCATTCAGTAGATTGTTTCTCCCTCTCTCTTCACTTTTATATTCTTGAGTAAACTTTCTCATTGCTTTACAACAAGTTATAGTGAAGAATTTGAGAGTCAAATTATTCAAGTGTTAGGATACATTCTTAGAAGACAAATCTCAAGAAAGTAATCTGACCGAGGTCACATCTCAGCATATAATAAGAGACAGATGAAAGGCATATGGATACAGGAAACACAATGGAACAAGCACAAAAAGTATGAATATATATATATATATATATATATATATATATCACATGTATGCATATATATGGTGGCTTGGAGTGTGAGAACAGAAGTGATAGCTATGCATATAATAAGAGGAAAATATCTTTAGCATGGAGAAGATTAAACGTAAGCTGGTACTCACTGCTGCTGTCCAGCCTCATGACAAAGAATTATGGCATATATTGTTAACCCAGGAAAAGACTGAAATTCAAAATTTAAATATAGTTTCTACTGAATGCATACCACATTTTACCACTGTACAATTAAAAACATAAGTCAAGCCACTGTAAATCAGGGACCATCTCTGTATGTGTGTGTCAAATTTTCTCCACTCACTTATGTGTCAATAAACATTTAACTTGTTTCCATACCTTAGCTATTATAAATAAATCTGATATCTACATGACAACACAGATATTTAAAATCCTGGTTTCATTTCCTTTGCATATTGGCCCAGAAGTTGAATTACTATACAAGATTTATTGCTACACTATGCACATATGCATGATTAGTGATAGAAGAAGCAATTGAAAGAGCTAGTATTTATTTTTAAAGTGGAGATTGAAGAAAATAAACTACTGTCTAATCTTGTACTTAAAACTTTTTTTACTTATAATCTTTATTTTTAGTTGAAGAAGTATTCAATTATAACTGATGAAAGAAATTTTAGGAGTATATTGAGGCAAGAATAATGAAAGAATACTTGTATTTACCTTAGTAAAGTGTAAACATTTGATTTTATGGGATATTTCATGTGATAAATTTTAACCAACTAAAAATTACATAATTCTCTGAATTTATTTTACAACTGTGAGTATAATACAATAAAATAACAATATAATATAATATAATATAATATAATTAATATACCATCTATAAGTGTGTTGAACTAGTTTCCTAAGTAGCTCTTAGAAGTCACAGAAGTCTAACCTTTTAATAATGATGGATGAATGCATAGGGTCAATTTTTGTAAAACATAAAAGCTAACAAAAGACGATAGGGTTTGTTAAAATAAATATATTATAATAATAGAGTTCAACACAACGATTAAGAATAAGTTAAGAGTAACTGAAGGAGAGAATGGATATCCCTTACTACTAAACCTTGTTCAAATAAGGAAAACAATTAGTAGGAAATAAACACCTACTTGAATATAAATAGATTCTAAATTGATAAGTAAATCATTTTACATTATTGTAAGTAGAAAAATGAAAATTATAATGTAACTTGAATGGGTTTTCTTTCACCTCTAGCAGATTTAAGAAGTTTCTTATTCTTAGCCTTCTGTAATTTAAGTTTGCAACTAGCCACACACTGAAGTTTAACTATCAACCAGTCTACTGTAGAAGCTCTTCTCAAATTACCATGACCACATTTACATATTTGTAGAAAATATGTTATTCACAACCTTACCAAGAGACAAAAGAAAAACTCTTAAAAGTATGTATGTAATATACGAAACATAAATATATAAATATAATTATATATATACTTTATACAAATATATATTCATAAGTTTATATTTAAATATGTTTTATTTTCACATACATACAGAGATATTGCTGTATTTATCATTCTGACTTTGAGGTGATCAACAGTTTCCTTTAATCTCTGGACTATACAAAATTTCTTCTTAGGTTTTTTGTTTTTCATCTTTTATTTTACAAAAGTTCTATATTAAATATTCAATACATAAATGCTTAGAGAAGTTTTTCATTTTCCATTTAAAAAATCAAAATGAAACAAAAACATAGACAAATATTCAAACTACTATCTTCTCCTATGGGTTCTGGTTTGGAGTTCATGTCTGCTTTGGAGTACTTTTGTTTTTCTGAAACGTCTAAAGAGTTAATAAGTGCATTGTTTAAGGTTTTCTTGAGAAAAAAAGCAATAGAATACAAATGATATTTAATGAGGTATGCTCAAAATTGCGATGTATGTTTGAATTAAAAATTATTCCAATGCAAAGCACACTTTCATTAATCCATCAAGAAAATCCTCACTTTGAACACTTATCCCATATTGGGTCATTTTCTGAAGCATATCTGGAGCTGCACTTTAGTAACTATCTTTAGTTGCACTGTCATGACTGTGTCAGTGTCCTGATTGATTAAAAATATTTACTTATCAAGATGATTTTCACTGTGGGGAAGAGCCAGAAGTCATAGTCTAAAAGTAAGGTGGGAGAGGATGCACCACAGTCTGATAATGAGCCTGTCTTTGCATTCAGTAACCATCTTAGGTACTTTTCTCTCATTACTGGGATAAAACACCCAACACTCAAAAGGAAGGAAAGAAAAGTTTATTTAGTTTACATTTCTGGAGATTTCAGTCCATAATCAGCTGGCTCCAAGGCAGCGAGACATAGCACTGGAGCAACACTTCAAGGCATCAGTCAGAGTGAAAACAAAGCGGGGGAAACAAGCCTTTTCTCCTCCCTTACATTGTACACAGGCCAGCCCCCCTCATTCAGGGGGTGTGTAGCACTCATAAAATCTCCTTGCCCTCCTTTGTACAAGATGAGGATATTTACAAAGTAAGAGCCCTGGATCCCTGTTGAGCCTCTCAGTTAAACTTCTAAACTGCTCAAGTTGACACAATGTATCAACAGTAACAATAACACTTGACAGAATGTTTACCATATTTTTGTAAATGTAATCACAAAAAAGACCTTCCAGAACAGCATCAAAAAATGGCAAAAATGATTAAATAAGTTTGTTGAAAAGACAGTATTTTGAAGGGGATCAATGGTAATACTTCATTTACTGTAAATTTTTTAAGAATCTGAAAATTCACAGTATATTTCAATTAAACATGTGTGTGCGTGCAATTATGAAATTCCATATACTAGACTGGCTTACAAGATCACAAGTGGGAGTGTTCACAGTGGTCATCTGTGCTCAGAGAGCTGGTGGTTGAAATTTCTGTTCCAAGAAGTTGGAAGGCTCAGAGCAAAAGCAACCAAAGATAAAGTGTTAGTCTGAAATGAAATCCTGGAAGCTACCTGGAGAATCAGTGGTGGGACTCTGCATTGTAAGGCTGAAAAAACTATAATCTGATGTCCACAGGCTGTGGACCGCAGAAGACACAACCGTTCAAGCAGCATGAAGCTTTTCAGGCACAGGCAGTACTTCTTCATTTACCCCTTTTTGTTTCATATAGGCCACACGCCTAGTGGATGGTGTGGTTTACTTTCAGGGCAAGTCTCCCCCTTTCAATTTGTTGGCCTATGTGCTACTCATCTCTAGATACAGCACTATGTAGACACATCCAGAATTGTGATTTACTAGCCTCTGACTGCTCTCTTCATCAAGGTAACCTGACATAAATAAAGAGCAGATTTTTTTGTACAAGGGATCAAACTTATGCCCTAGTGCTTGCCAGAAAGGCACTTACGTGGCTGAGCTAAATCCCTGGCTCCCAACCTGACATAAATATTACAATAATCAAATAAATTTAATCGAATATACCTTAGGTTTCTTTTGACAATACTATTATTTTCTATTACTCTATGCTTCTATTTGAAAACTTGCAGTTAATTAAAAGCAAAATGGATTTACATTTTTAAAATGCTATGGAGAACAAGCTTAAGTATAGGACTTCTAGTTAACAATAATTATTTGTCATTGTTTTCTGTTCTGTTGAAATGAAAAAATATAGAAACCCTATGAAGAATGGTCATTAAAAACAACTAATGAATGGTTGCAAGTAAGAATGGTAGAACATAGGAAAATAAGGAACAATCACTGAATTCTACTAAAGATTAGCTTTCCTTGTTCTTTTCTCCCTTATAATTTTATTTTTTCATCATATTTGTTAAGTAAATTGAACAAATACATGAAGTAAATATTATAGAAGAAAATGGAAAGCAATGTACACAAAAAGAAAGAGGAATAAAGCATTATGAAAGGAAGACTACACTCGTGCAGAGCAAAATTAAAACTAAAGACTTCTATACATATATTTGTGGCTTCAGAGACATAGTGAGAACGGGAGAAAGGACTACTATACGATAAAGCCGTAAATTCAAAGGAGTCATGAAATCAACTTCTCTCTCTCTAGTGCTGGATCAAATTGATACCACTGTTCATGTAGTGCAAGTGTGTGTTTTCCCACTAACCTACACAGCAGACCTTTACTTGACTCTGCTCATACTTTTAAAATGTATATGAAAAACACACAATTTAAAATAAGTCAGATTCCAAAAATAAATCCATATCCATAACAACTGAATAGAAGTGGCTTTGGAAATGCGGGTGATAGATGATTCACCTGCTTAAAGTAGAAACTGCAACAGCCTTCATACATTTGATGCTTACTAGGTTCCAAACACTATTTACTAATTATAAATTCAGTTTTCACTATAACTTTATAAACTTTGTAAATTGGCATTTTTATTGTCTCCATTAAAGCTAAGAAAAATGAGTCATGTTGACGATAAACAACTTAAGATAGAAAAAAATCTTAGATTTGCCTTGTTATATAAGACAAGAGGCCAAAAAGTCCAATCCGTGTTTATAAAACTGACCTCTTTTCAGGGCTTAAAAACAACTGAAGGTTCACTACACTTTGAGATTTCCAGACAGTATGTCCAGATGGTTCACAGAAGTCTACATCGCTTAGAGTAGTAAGATGTCTTTCCAGGGAGTCACGAGAATGATATTTTCAGATATATGTTCCAGTGCAGACTGTCTGGGCTTAACCACTGATGCTTTTCTTGTTAATTGTACAATCTTGAGCTGTTTTCTTGTGCTCTTTATAGATGAGTATCAAGTGGAACCAGTAGTACCTGAATAATTAAGAGAATAGCAAGACTTCAGTAACCGTTTGTATACACTATGTCTTGCAACAGATTTTAAGTTTTAGATAGACCTTACCTTAGTTGCTTTTCTCACTGCTGAAACAAAATACCCACCACCCAAAGTTAAAGAAAGAAATGTTTATTTAGCTCACATTTTGTAGAGATTTTAGTCCACAATCTGCTGACTACAGGGCAGCACTGTACATGACAGAGGGGAAACCTTATATGGCAGTGGAAGACACCAATAGCAACATGAAAAAGAGAGAGAAGGGACAAGTCTCTTTCTATCCCTTATATTGTATGCAGGCTACCCACCCTAGTATATGCAGGCTGGCAGGTGTAACACTTACACCCTTAATCCCAGCATGGGACCATGAATCAATTAAAAACTCTAGATTCAGCCACCTCTGAAACGCCTGTCCCATATGGCTGCATGAGGCTTTGGGGGGACATCTAGTTACAAACCATAACACTTCACAATAACACAAGGATAATAAACTAATCACTGTTATAGATCACCTGTAAAAAGGAATTAAAAATGACATAAGGACCAATAAAGTATGTACTAAGCTCAAACAACAGCAGAGACCAATTAAATTGCTCTAGTCTAGTGAGTTGCAAATATTTATCTTTCACTTAGAAGATTCCTAAAACATATTGCTAAAGAAAAGAAATAAACATTAATATTCATGATCAATATATTAGAGATTTTTGGTGAAAAATATGATTGTAGGTTATGAGTAAGAAATCCTACAGAATGTTCACTTATTTGAATCATTACATTGGGAGAGAATAAAGGACCTCAGTATCCAAGCATTTACTCTTGTAAACACTTGAAACACTAGTAGGTAAATCATTTATATTTAATCACAGACTTATATGAAACCAATAAAGTATAAAATGCAATGAAAATGTTATATTAATATTATTTGAATGGTAAACTAAAATTTTAATGAAATAGTTAATATTTTGAGCAAATGCTTAGTCTGTAAATCTCTAATGCTTTATTAATACAGTGAAGAGCCAGTGAGAATGTTTACTTTTAATATTACTTCACTCAGCATGTTATCTTTAGTTTCCAAATAAATTAAGCATCTATGTTTATTTTAAGAAGTGTTATAAATCAAATATCACATTTGAACCATGAATACTTCTTTTAATAGATATATTAAAGCATGTATTTTTTATCACCTAACATAAAAGTGTAAAAAAAAATCATAACTTTCACAAAATTGAGGCAGTCGAGATGGGAATTCTTGGGGTTTTGAAATGAAGACATGACTAAACATTTATTCATGTATCAATTTAAGTATTCTTTACTATGCAAATACAATGTACTGATCCCCGTTTTTGGCATTAAGAATACCGCAATGAAAAAAGTTGTTACCCTGTGGAAACTACATTTTGAGGTATGTGGTGGAAAGAGGAAAGGCAATTAACATAGAACCAAAATAAATCAGATAATTTTAGAAACAAAAAATAGTATGGACACAATCAAATAACGGTACAAAAGAAAGGATTAGAAATTATTTTAGACAACAATTTGGAGTGACATTCCTGAAGAGGTAGTATTTTAGCTGAGATTTTATTGAAAACCATGAACAATTGATAAATAGCTTCAAAAAGAATACTCCAAGCATAATGAATATCAGTCAAATAACCTTTTTGTACATTGAAGGACCAGTGCAGATGTATGTGGAGAAAAGCTAGTGAGAAACAGTGTGGTGAGTGGTGACAGTGTAGAAGTCGTAGTATCATGTAAACTTGTTAAGCCATTTTATGATCTTTACATATTATTTTAATTTCCATGGAGTCACCAAAAGGAACTAAATGTTTGGCTCTAGCAAAACCAGAGAGGTACTGCAACTGAAATCATAAAAAAAGAAAAAAAAAACTGTTTTAGAAATATCTAAATGTGTAAGTATATATCAGTCTGGGTCCAAACAGGAGAGACAATTAATAATTTAATCAAATGTGAAGGTTTAATAAGAAATTATTAACAAAACATTAGAATAATGAAGACTAGGCAAAAATCAATTAGAGGACATTTTAATTGTAGATGAATAATACATGTACATAAAGAAATACCACCACCTTTTGACTGTATTAGAGCAGAAGGGAAGCATCCTCATTCCCTATTTTCAGGATTGGCTGAATTCCAGACTCGGTTGCAAAGTGCACCTGAATTCCTGAATATCAAGAAATTGCTATGTTTCTGCACCAATAGAACTTTCTGGAAATCTAGCCTTTAGAACTTGTCAGAAATATCTCCAAAGTTTTCAGTGAAAGTTGTTTGTTATAGAGGTGGCTTACTGAGGACATTCCACTAGAGTAACAGTCTACAGCCACCAATCCATCCAGATAGGGACATGCCAGAAGAAACTATAGAGGATGAATGCTGCAAGTCCCCTTTCATGGCAAGATCCATGTGCTGGAGAAACACGACGAGCAAGCATAGGAAAAGAAAGCAAAAATAACCTTTTGCCTATTGCCATGTCTTCTCTGGCACTTTTCCTGACAAACCTTATCTCTTTTTAGTCTAGAAAAGGAAACAGGACTGAAAGTCTCTTTTTCTTTACTTTTTTATATAGCAGGAAAAAAGGGCAAATTTGGAGCTGATTAATGATGGGGATGGATAAATTCACAAAGTATTTCAATAAAATTGTCTCTGACTTCCATAAAATTGCATTTTGCTGATAACTAGCACATGCCTAGACAGAATACTGTGTGTTAGAGCTTGCTTTACAATTTAGACAGAGCACAATGTTGTGGCTTGTGCATAAAATACTCGTCTATTGTGCTAGGCTTCTCTAGAGAAAATAGAGGAAATAGAAAGAAAGGAAGAAAGGAAAGAAGCAAGAGAGGAAGAAAGGGAGGGAGGCAGGAAGGAAGGGAGGAAGAAGCTATGATAAGGAATTGGCTCACACAGTTCACATACTTAAGGCTGTCAAGTCCCAAGACTCACAGGCAGCAACCTGGGGACTCAAGGGAGGCTATAGTGTAAGTTCATGACCAAGTTGAAGTCTGAAGTTAAATGACAACTGGTGCCCCCACTACAATAGATGGGATGAGTCCCACTCACCAGCCTCATATAATCAGTGCAAGTGGTTATGAGAAATCAGTCCAAAGTGAAAATTAAAATCCTGTAAAAGGACTAGAAATAACAGTGTTTGATGCTCATGCAAACTTAGAATAAAAGTTGTTCTAATCAGATTGGAAATTTTCATAAATCATGTGACATTTGGAAGCAAAACTAAACCAGATCTTGATTCAGTAGTGATAAATTATTAGTCCTAAATTAAATACTGGTCTGATTTTATATGATACATCTCCAATACAAGTTATCAAGGTATCAAACTATTTTTAAATATTTTTACTTCATATGAAAAATAAATAAAATTTATGAGACTTAAAATGTCCTGCATTTTAGGGGCAAAATTAATGTAAAATTAGTCAAGGGTAAAATTAATGATATCTGACACCTGATAAGTTGCTGGGCATGCATAAAAATAATAAAAACAATATAATACAATCCATGCTGAGGAGAAAAATAAAAAAATTAATTGATCTGGGATTGGCACAAGTATTAGAAACAATGGACAAGGACATTAAAACAGTTACATTCTTTCTGTTCAAGAAGTTAATAATACATAAATAATTAGACATAATAATGCTCCAGTGATAAAACTCCAATTTCTGAGATGAAAATTACAAAAGAATGAATTAATAATAAATTGGGAATTAAAAAGGAAATTTTGGGCCAGGGATATAGCTCAGTGACACAGTGCCTGCCTGACAAGTGTCAGGTCCTGAGTTTGATTCCCAGTAGACAAAAAAATTAAATAAATAAGCAAGTAAATGAATAAAAACAAAGATCAAATTTTGGTAAAGTCTTAGTTGTATCAATAAAAACTATACAAAGTGAAAAATCAGAATAAAATAATAAAGTAAAAAATAATAAATTAACAGACAAGGAAAAAGTGAGTTAAGAGAATGCAAAATGGCTTAAAGTACATGTAATAGGAGTTCCCAAAGAATGGAACAAATATTAAAAAAATAAACTAGTGGCCAAAAGAGTTGCAAATTTGGTGCAAATTACAAAAACACTAATCTGTGAAACTGAACAAACCAGTGCATGCATAACACCAGTGTATTCATAATTAAACTTCACAAAATCAGTACTAAAGGGAATATCTGAGAAGCAGCCGAGAGGACAAACAATGCAGGGTTAAAGAAATAAAACTAGGCACAGTATGCCAGGTGTAGTAGTGCATGCCTGTAATCCCAGCACTTGGGAGGCTGAGACAGGAAGATCATTTTGAGCTCAAGGCCAACCTGAACTACATAGCAACACCCTGTCTAAAAACAAACAAAACAACAACAACCCCCCCCAAAACAACAAGAACAGCAGCAAAAAACAAAGACAAACAAACAAACATACAAAAAATCTCAGGCACAATAGCACAGTTCTTATTAGAAGCAAATGTGAAGAGATAGTAGAGTGATATCTTAAATACTAAAAGAAAATTTTTTGTTAACTCAGAAGTTTATAAAAAGTAAAATATCTTTTACAACTAAAAGAGTCTTTGTCAGTCATGCAATGGTCAAAACTGTAACCAGCATCAGGAGTGAACTTCACTAAATGTTTGAGCAATACCTACAAAATGAAAAATTTTATTCTGCCTGGCACTACGTAGTTGTCAACCAAGAATGAATGTTTTGCAGTCTGCAAAGGATCTAGGAAATGCCTGCAGATGTTTTTGTTTGTCTTAACTAGGGTGACAGTGCTGCTGGCCTTGGCAGAGGAAAGGAAGCTGAGACAGCACATCCGGTGAGCACAAGGCGGCCCCAGCTGACTAGGGATGGTTTAACATGACAGAGAAAAAGTGAGAAGCTTGAGTAGCTATGAACACACATGATCCAAGAAAAAGCATAGAAATATTTCTTACGCTGAAATTTCTTTGAAAATAATTAACTATTAATAAAAAGTGACACCCATAAAACTATGTTTTAACATATTTATTAATAAAAAGATAAACAAAAGCATACATTGAAAGAGGGAAGAAACAGAAGTATACTATTTAAGGTTCTTATATTGTATATTAAATAATGTAATATCACTTATACTATGCTGTGATAAATAAATTTTATATGTATATCTTTAACCAACAATTTATCAACTACTAGCATTTTCCAAAAAATAGTTTTAGGTAGTAAGCTTATCAAAGTTATAAAATGAAATCACACTTTTTTGATAAACTCTGATTGTTCTGATGGGACAAATTGAGAATGCTTCTTTCAGCTTTCTTTATCATGTATTTTTCAGTTACTTCCCACACTTACATAGTTCTCCTCTCCTCTCTATCTTACCTTCTTTACTCTCCCTTCCTCCCCAGTAACTACGCTTTCATGAGCAAACAGTTTATGGCCTTATACCACCACATTTTATTTACTTTGGTTAAGGCATACAACCAATTGGTCAAAGGGGATATATAGATTTTATTCTAGCCTACCATTAAGCACCAATTTACTCTAGAAATACAGATACATCCAAGCCAAGAAAAACAAGCCTTTTGAAAAGGACCCTAATTTCATGTTTTTGCCCTTTTGTTCCAAATATTGAAACTTTCTACTTAGGTCACCTACATTGAAAGGGCTGTGAGCAGGTTGTGAGCAAGTTTAAACATCACAACATAAAGAAGCACAGTTTAAAGCCCAAGTAACCTGCATGATACAGCTTAAAGAACTGGGTGAACTCTAGCTGCAAAACCCTATTAGCATGTCAAAGCAAAGATCAGAACTCCTGCTCCAGACATCCATCATAAAGTGCCAGTTATTGTGACTGCCCTAAGTGGTAGGAGAGATCACTGCCTAAAATTTAGATTAAATGTTGATACTGAAAACACCACACACACACACACACACACACACACACACACAAACCAAGATGCACAAAAAACTTACTAAGTATAAAACAGAGTCTTTGGGAAGAACAGGGGAGGTCCCTGAACATCCAAAGAGTCTTGAGAGCATGAAGACAGTCAATGGACTCAGTTTATGCTGTCGTGGAGCTGAGCAAGAGTTTCTGCTCAGGGACAGGGATTTGCACAGTCTGAGTCAGCCATAGGCTGCAGGAGAGAGCATCAGGTTTTCTGTCCAGGTTGTTCTGATGTGGGGCACAAAAGCAAGAGGGAGGGAGAATCTTATAAACTATTGTCTATGAAACATGAAACTTGGATCAGAGACTTTTAATGAAATTTCACAGGCCTGTAAAAACTAAAAAGAAGATTATAAAATTTCCATAAAATCAAGAAAATTTATATCCAAGCGAAATTTTGAAAATAAGCATTCTAGTAGGGCAAATATTATTAATCGCAAGATTTATTAGAAATCTATAGTCTTCATTCAGTATGATATTGCATAAAAATAAATAATAGATTAATAGAAAAGATTAAAAAATACAAATTTGGGCAACTAAATTATCACAAAATTACGGTGCAGTAGAATTAAGTAATGTATTAGTGTTTTTTTGTTGCTGGTGTTATAATTGTCGAGCAACAATGCACGACATGAGCAGGTTAAAGGAGGACAGTTTACTTGGTTCACAGTTTCAATCCCTTGTCACCTGGCTACAAGGCAGGCATAATCAGGGCAGAAAGGCACGGTGGAACAAAGCGGCTTAATTCATAGTGACTATGAAGCAGAACACTGAGCAAAACAGCCAGTAACAGATACCTGTGAAAGCTATGGCTCCAATTATTATAGGAAGCTTGTTAGGTAGAAATTAATAAGCGGTCAGACAGGGACAGACCCTGGAGGAAGTCAGTGCATAAGAATAGAGCAAACGAACACTGGCTGGAGGCTCATCTGAAGAAGGCAAAGTTGCAATGCTCAGGCTTGTGTACTTCACTAAGGGATGAATGAAAACTTGAGAGTATACTGTAAATGGTACCACTAAATGGAGCTATGCATCAGAGCCCTGGATGCACGACAAGCACATCTAGATTCATCCCTTCTCAAAATTGTTCCTGTTTTAGAGGACACAGTTTGAGGTTCATAATGCTAGTCATATGTTCTTACGACATGCCCCACTTCCTTATTAGATCAATGTTAACTAAGTGGATATACTAGTAATCTTATTGGTTGATTATAGTTTGACCCATGGTATGCCCACATTTGTGAGTTTGTTGTATAAATTACTCCTGACAAAGGGCCTCAGTGGTAACCCTATCAGGACCGTTCGTATCTCCCAAGAACAATTCCTATACCCAGTACACCTTTCCTCCTGCTTTGTCCTTTGGATTTCATTCTTTGATTTCAGTGGACACACATTGGCATATGTGACATCTAGCAAGTTGGAAGTTGCATTTCTCCTATATCATTTCAAAGGTCCCACTGAGACAATTGGAAGGAGGTCCAAATGGGCTTTTGTTTTATGGCACCCCTATATATCTTGACTGGATTCTGTATTGTGGTACATTAGGTACTCAAAAAGTGTCATCCATCGTTGCTGGCTGCTTTTGCCTTTTGTTGGTTGCTTGAGCTGTGTTAAAAGTTGAGAGCAGGGAAGAGTGTGATGTCTTCATATTTAGGTTTCTTTGATGGAATATTTTTTATTTTCGCAGAACTTTATATTCCTGTTTTGTATATGCCGAATTTACAATTAATTCTACCCTGGTTGCTGAATTTATTTGTATTTCTTTCTTGACTTGTTTGGTGATTCTGAGAAGGCTTTTGTCTTATTTTAGACAGCTTTTTGGAATGGCTTTTCTGAATTTCTAATTACTTTGCAGCTTATGCTCCTGGGTATGTCTGAGGTCAGGGGCCAGTCTTTGGCAGTTCACCCATATTATGGACGGTTGTTCTCATTGTCAGTAAATGGTATTATACTTCTCTTTACAAATCTGAAAATCTTTCTTCTTTTCAGTTTGAAGCTCCTGAATTCCTAGGAAATGAGTGCTCCTCTCTAAACTACATAATCCCCCATCCCTGTGTTAGAAGAGAATCAGAATTCATGGTCATCCAGAAAAGAACACATAATGACTTTGGCTGACCCAGCTCCCAGGCAGGGGTTCCTTCTGCGACCGGCAGGACTGGCAGGAGAAAACACAGTCATTCAGGTATCTTGATTGTTAGTTTAATTGTTTGCTTGAAATGTTTCTCCTCTGAAGCATGGCTATAAAAACAGTAATCAATTGTAGCTTGTGTTTTTTGGAAACACACTCTAGGTTGGAAAGTTGAGATAGCGGAGGAAGTAGGTGCATATATTGGTAAGGGTAGCTAGTCCAGCCCAATATATCTTCTGGTCACTCTCCAGATAGCAGCCACCTTTTCTAGAGCAGGATAAACTCAGGGGACACCTGAGGACATATAAAAACTAAGGGAAAATAAAACGATGCCTTCTTCTCCCTGTATTGTTTTGCAGATGGGGAACTCAGTGTTGAATTTTCTTACTCCTTTGAAGTGTATTCTTAAGTATTGGAAATAGTCTGATCATCACATGCTGAGGAAGAACTGTTCTATATTCTATAAGCACATATGCCCTGTATATCCCCTGGAGGTAAAGTGGAATACAGAAACATAGATTATAATACTATTTTACAACTGGAGTTGTACTATAAGAGAGAGAAGAAAAATGATTACAGGTATCTTATGTTCAGACTTTCTTTGCACCAAGAGACAACCCTGACTTGTGTTTGAAGTGTAGATTTAATTCACTGAAAAACCAAATGTGTATAGTCCTTAAGGTGCCATCTGATACAGTTATTACCACACTGTAGGTTCCCCTCCTTTGTTCCCCATTCCCTAGGGATGTGAACTTAATCCCTTCAATTACTTTAATTTATTAACTATTAATCAAGAAAAAGATGAAGATGAACATAACCCCTGAAAATAAAATTATTTAAAATTGTTACCTGAACAGCAGTTTTAACTACCAGCTGTGGCTATCAAACAACCATGCCTATCAAAACAATGAGATTCCTGAATACTTGGCCTTCCAATCAGAGAAACCATCAGCTCAGGATCATCTTAAAAACAGTCATTTGTTTTCAGAGGTGTAAAAAATTTTTTTGTTTTTAATTTTTTTTCTTCTGACTCTTATTATTGGAGATCTTTGTTAATTGATGACCTACAAGACACTTCTGACTAGTCTGTTTGTAGTTACACACCTAAAAATTGTAAAGCAATTATTGTCGTTCAGCTTGGCCAAATACATTCAGCAGAGCACTCTGATTTAAATGTATTCATTTTGTATATGTCTATCTGTCCGTTCAATGTATATTAATAACTGGTAAATCACCTGCAGGTGCTTCAAGAAAAAAATGTTTTTCAGGTCAACAATTTCTTTTTCTTTTTTTTCCTTTGGCTCATTTTGAGATTTCTGTGGAAAAGTATTTATATAGCTTTTTAGGATCACCAAACTCATTTAAAACATTACCAGTCAAAGACTGACAGGCTCGAGACTTACACTGTAACACAAGTGCTAAAATTTGGTAGCATAAAGATTATATAAGATTGGCTCACTATACATGTTTCTGTGTGTCAATTTTCAGGTATACATATATGTTCCTTTTAGTTGGTATACAGCTAAACAAACATGCAAGATAGAGCCCAAATACCTTTGTTCACAGAGTTAACAGTGAATGAACAAGATCAAAATATTGATGTCATTAAATTGATAACACATTTCCATCCAGCTTGATAGGTAACCAAGATAGTATCAAAAGATTCATTTTATAAATCCAATGTCTATTTTTGCTACAATAAGAAGAGTTTTTCTTTGGTTAAAGCTAATATTGTAGCTTAAAATGTTTAAATGATATCATTTGGTTCTCATTAGTCATTTAAAGCAATTGTTAAGATATATTTTCAGTTAGCTATAATTAAAAGCTTAAATTTTCTGTGTCTAAAATAATATGGCTTTCTAAAAACATTGAAACACTCATGGTTTAACTTATAAAACTAAATTAAAAAGGGAATATTTATATTTTACTAAAATAAGTTTCTTGTGTTCTCATTGTTAGGCTTTTGGATACTAAAGAGTGATTTATGAGTTACAGTATTTGAATGTTAAACTATGAAATGTTTTTTCATAGTCAGTCATGGAAATGTTTTCAATAATCAGTTCATGATTGCTTAAATAAGCAACTATTATCTTAGTTCATGATATAAGTCAGTGTTTGAACATATATATATATATATATATGCCATGCTGTAAGTCAAAGTTAAATTTAAAGAGTTATTTCTATGTAAATTTCATACATACAAAACAACTAAAAGATCTCTTTTATATAATGTTTAGATTTAAACATAAAGTGATCAAAATTTGACATCTCTTTAAATTTGATCTTGATATTTAAACTTTATCTGCATCTGTTGGCTTTGATTAAATAAGCTTTCTGTTATTGTGTAAATAAGATACACTTGTATGTTAGGTAACATACAAGAAGTCATTAACATTATTTCCTAAACTTATCAATCAGATCTGTAAAGATGTCCTTAACTCTTCTCTTTATAGTTACACTTCACAGAACCTGTTAAAGGAGTCTACAATTTGCCTTAAGAGTAAAATTAAATATATGTAAAGAGTTCTATAAAACTGTGATTTCTATATAACTGTGTAAACCTTGTGCTATATTAAATGATACATTTGTGTTTTCCAAGTGTATATGCCTTTAAAGATGAACATGCCTTTAAAGAAACAGAAAAACATCTTATCATACTGTCGATTTGCAGGTTAAAGCTGTTTATGATGGTGAAGTTTTTAGGCTCAAGCATGTGGCTTTCTCTTACTTGTGTTCTGGCTATCAGTGATGAAATATGCAAGCCAATCCAGGGTTGGGCACCCAGCCAAATGATGCATGGCCTTGAGTACAACTCCTGATAGAATCCTCATTCTCACATGAAACCTCATCTGAAATTTGTCCTCATTCTTCTTTGAAATCCATCCTTTACTGTCTGCATTCCTATTTATTCTGGTGTTCTAAACTCCCACCAGAATTGCTAATCAAGCTCTGTTTGCAGTATTCTAGGGCTTCTGTAACTGGCATTTCCAAACCTTCACAAACTCTCAAACAAGTTTCAAAGACTTCTGAACCATATAGGTATAGTGTCAACAATGATCTCCTTTCTCTGGAAGGAATTCTCTGATTAGTCAGCTTTTCTTCACTTCGAGACAATACGTAAAACCCACAATTTCAAGGAGGAGAGGATTTATTCGCTTAGTTTTCAAGAATTTAGTCAAAAGTCAGATGACTTCCAGGTAGAATCACACTGAAGGATATGATGGAAAAAAGTGCTCACTACTTAGTAGCTGTAAATTAGAGTACACAGGAAGAGCATAAGCACGGTACATACTCACCAAAGGCATAGTCACAGAGACCCACTTCAGCTGTTTCCTATCTCCTGAAAGCACATTCAGCTGTGAACCTCAGTGGACAAGTCCACTCACGAGTATACACCTCCATCATGCAGTCATCTTTCTGTGAGTGTCATAATCCTGTCAAGTTAACAATTAAGTTTAACAATCCTAAATATTAAATCTCAATCAATAATATGCAAAAAAATGAGATTTTTGTTGTCACTTGAAAATTTGTCATATAAATAAATGTTCAACCTAAAACTATAGAACTTTTATAAGAAAATACAGAAGAAATTTTTTGTGATGGGGTAGGCAAATATTTCTTATATGCTACACTGAAATTAAAAAGCATCAAAAACAAGAAAACTTAAATGTCATCAAAATTAAAAAAAACTTTTTTCTAAATTCATGATAAGATTATTAAAGACAAAATACGTACAATCTATATGGTAAATGGCTGACACTTAAATATCTTTCTTAATAGCAGAAATATTGATAGTTTTGACTAATTGTTTATGGGATGCTAAGTATCATTTTTACCACTTATCTTTCAGCTACCTGTGCAACTCATATCCAAACTCATGCCATAATCATGATGATATATCTCATAAGTTAGGAAAATTACTATATGTTAAAAATCTGTATAGTATAAAGGCAGCAAAAAGTTTTTAAAATTAAAGTATACTATTAAAAAAACAAAATATTTGAAGAGAGATTACTGCATAGGAGAGATAGGTACTGCAAATAAGAGCATGAAAAACTATTCAATTTAAGTATTTGTTTGGAAAATATACAAACCACAAAAAAAATCACTCCAATATAATAAAATGAAATAGACTGTAAAAAAAACAATTTAGTGACAATGAGGATCAGATGAAAATCTTAGATATTTCTGTGAGAGGATAGAATGACAAAGACATTTAGAAAAATTTTTTGGTGAAATAAAACATACATCTATTATTTCATCCAGTCATTCTATTCTTAAATGAATTTTAAAAAGGAGAGAAGGTGTATCTTGGTGCAAAACAAATAGGTGTTCATAGCATGCGATACAGCATATAGTTTGTTATATAAAACTTCCAATAATGAAAACAAATCTATATCACTAGAATGCTAGCCAATAGCTGCAAGGGACAGGGTCTCGTCAAAAAGAAGTATGTTGAAGGAAAAAATAGAGATTTTAAAGAAATACAAATAAGGAAACTTTTTGGGGTAATGAACAAATCTATCTTGGTCTGCTGATCATTTCATTTGTGTACATGTCAAACTTAACTAAATGGTATGATTTAAAATGTATAGATCTAATTTCATGTCAGTTTTACCTCAGTATAACTGTTTTGAAGATCCTATACTGTAAAAAGTGTAGGATTGGAAACTTTATTTCAAGGTATAGCATACAATAGTATAGATTGATTGCAGGACAAGACAAATATTATGGATTGTATTTGATGTAGAAAGTGGAAAAAATTTTAGAATTCCCAATAATGTAAGAATTAATTAGGATTTCAACACTTTTTTATGGGAGCAAAATTTTAGAATATTAAATTAATAAACTTTATTTTGAATAATTCCTAATTGCCACTATTCCTATAACATTTGTATCAAGACCAATGCCTGAATGACACATGGATTCTCTCTTAACCACTATGTGAAACTTATTAGATTCTTGAAGAATAAAGTATAATGATTTAATCACTTTTATACAGAAAAAGAAATTGGAAGTTTACTCCTTTTTTTTCCTTCAGAATTATGGAATGAAGATAGGACTGTGAAGTCATATGCACATGCTGTTACTTAGGATCATGGGGAAGAACATGGCAGAAATGTTAAAATAAGCATGAGAAAACCAGTAACACTTGTGATTGGCATAAATTAAGGACATGACAGCACATAGAACTTTGGCCATCAATTTAAACATGGTACAGATGTTAAAGTACTGCTTTGGCATAAGGCAAATAGAAATAAAGTCTCTGTTACTGTTTAGATGACAGACATGTTGGGGAGCCATCTGACATCTTGGGGAATGTTCAAAAAGGCTGTGAGGACCCAGTATAATGCCATAATGAAACTGCCTTCAAATGGAGCTAACTATTCTTCAAGAACTGAGACTACTTTCAAACAAGAATCTTTGTAAGTTTAAACATTCAGAGGTCACTATGAAGTCCTGGATTGGCTTTCTCTTAAAGATACAAGTTACTCTACCTCTATACTCAGAAACTATTTTGGTCAGGATCAAGTTAAAGCTGGAGAATTAATCAAGACATTCTGAATCTTCCAAAGAGACAAAGTGAATACATGACATTATAACACTGTCAATTTTAAAAGCATATAATCATAAAAAATATTTGCAGAGAGGTTATCACAATAATTACATTCATTAAAATAAAAGACTATGACTTTTCTACATACCTGAGGGTAGCATACACAAATTTCAACTCTAACGTCTCCTTCAAACAACAGGATTTGAAACAATAGAATGCATGACTTCAGCTGCAATGAAAGGAGCCTGGAGATAGAATTAAGCCAACCACTGAAAGCACACATTACAACATCAAGATAAATACAAAGGCCATATGATTTTAAATATGTACTAAATATGCTTGAAAACATAAAAATTCACAGAAAAATTAAGCATCTAAAAACTGGTTTCTATTTCTCTCAAACAAAGCTTATCTTTAATAACATTTGTCAGGCTACTATATGGTATGAAAATTTAATACACTGGTTTTTGTCACTGGACAAAAACCGTTCAAAAGTATTTCCTAAAAAATTTTGCAGCATTCAAGGTGATTTGCTTTAAGCAACAGAGCAAATATCTGAAAGCTGTTTCTTAAAAATCAGTTTAGACTTTAGCAGGTTTAAAAAAAGAACAGACTTGTATTTGAATAGTTTCCAAGCAATCTGTTTAGTTCTGCATGTGCCTCAATTCTAATTCATAAACAAGTTGTATTGTCATCCACTCAAATATTGAAGTAATAATTCTCATTTTTTTCTTTAAATCACATTGCATGGATTTACAACACATATGAAAATGAGAGAACGTTCTTAAGCAATCTGTAATTTGAATAGTTGCTCAATCATCCTTTAATTTTTCCATTCTGATAGCATAATGATTTGGGGTTTCTGGTTTTTTACTGCATAAAGTATTGCTCTCTTTTCACATTTTTAATAATTCTCATTTATCCTGAGTGTATTCGCTTAGTTGAAATAGTGTTAGAAAGGATGGGCAATAGCTACTTGAACTATAAATCATGGAGAGCAATTATTATATATAATGATTACATGAGGTAAAATGAAAAAAGAAACTGAAATCTCTGCCCTCTTAGAGATTTTCGACATCTTTAAAAAATAATCTCCATTTTATTTTCTCATCTTACCCTACTCTGTTCAAGTATAAAATTAAATAAAAATGGATTTAGTTTTACAAATGATTTCATTTCACTGTGACAAATATTTTGCTTGTAATATATTAATGAAAATAAAATTCCATTAAGAATAAGGAAATAAAAATTTTTATTATTTAGTACATTGCATGTTATCAAAAATTATGCACAATAAAAATGAGAAATAACGAATGATCCGTTCCAAACTGATTTGAAAGCAACTTGTTATACCAAAAATAATTTATAAAATATATTTATAAACTACTTATCTCATTATTTTGAATTTGTGAATTCTGTGTTTTATATTTTTGAGGAAAAAAGTACATATTTTCCAAACTGATTACATTTAGATAATAATGATCATAATCTGAATTTGCCCTAGCACCAAATGTACCAATTAATATAAAAATTAATGTCACTTGGATAAAACATAAATGTTAACAGTCTTAAGATTTTTATATTTAAATTATTTTAAAAATTATTCCTTTTTTTAGTTAAAATGCAATTTGTAGAAAAATTAATTTATATTACCCAGGATTGAAAGTAAGATGGAAAAATAATTTAAATTGATATACTAAAGGTAAACATCCTTATAAATATGAATCTTTTGAAACAAGCTGGATCAGAGTTTATCGACTGTTTTTATCATCATGGACATTTTTGTTTCACTTCTTTCTTCTAACATGGTAAAAATATATATTTTAGGATTCAGTAAAATAGAGATGCTTGGTATGCTCATGGTCCTCAAATATTTTAAAAATCACTTTAAGGTCGTTTATAGAATAACCAAAGAAACAAACCAATCATGATATTCTTATAAAGTTTACATGGGCAAGACCTGATATGTGACATTTAAATACTAGTGTAAAGTATGAAATATTGCTACTGGACATGATTACCCTGGTGGTCTGCAGTATGCAGTAGTATATACGCCAAACCACTTTGACTCTTTCATTTACAATTTATTTTATTTCCTCTCCTCAAACGCACCAGGGACATCTCTTTACAGGTCTGCTCTAATTTAGAACATCTTTTTGCAGGTGTGCACTAATTTACTACAAATTATGCTAAAGCATTGTTTGGTTCTAATATAGGATCTTTTTCCAAAATGTTGACAGAAATGGATACATGAGTACACAAATCACATTTGTAACAGAAGCTAGGTGCCATACCTTCGATCATGTTTGATGCATGACTACACAGCAACACAACCTAACCAAATATTCTTAACTCCTAATTGAAAAAAAAAATGACAAGTTCTTCCAAAGAATGCAGTGGCATACATTGAGGAACAGCTCTGAGCACCACTTCTCTACCAAATGAAAGCTTACCCTCCTATATCCTTCTTACTTTGGTAGTTTTCAGGGACAATTAAAGATTTTCTTTTACCTGGTCTAGTTTTTCTCGGTGAACTCAGTGTTAGGTTAAACCTAAAAATAGGACTGAATAATAATACTTTATTTTTTCATTGCTATACAGTAAGAGTTTTCTGCTTAGCTAGTCATGTATACACAGTGCATCACCTTCTCTGAGAAATCACACCATAGCCATAGCAGTGATTTTGATACTCAGTAGAAAATATGGATATCCAACAGCTACCACGTAGTAGTCTACTGATAATTTCCATTACTCAGTGATGGTATTGAAAGTGAACTTGCCTGGTCTCTGCAGTAGTAGGAAAGTCAGAATGAAAAAAGTTTGCATTTATATGTTAATCACACTCTATTTTCACTTAAGATTGGTAA
>RJWT010008704.1:0-25970 GCA_004365215.1 Cuniculus paca | reverse complement strand
AAAAAAAAAAAAAAGCCTCAGCAAAAAGAGATCCTCCTTGTGGCAGTAGGACAGTGTGGATCACTCTACTGGAGACCCAGCTGGCATAAGGTAAACGCCATGCTGACTGGGCACTTTGTTCATTACCACCTGTGCCAACTTTCGGGGCCACAGCCAGGCCTACCAGCAACTCAGTGCATGCCCTAAAAGTGTTCAGACCTGAAAAACTAAAGGGGACAACTGCATTTCAACTTTCTGGTCCTGCAGAGGTAGAGCTCATATGAAAAGACCAGTAACCAGAAGCATACAACAAACCTCCGATTCCAGGATTCTCATTTTGAGGTGGGCAGTACGTGCGCCAATGCTGAGTCTTTACTAAGCACTATAAAGAGAACATCTTACAGAGAAGAGATGAGGACAGGGGCACAGTCCCTTCATTTTCTGATAAAACAAGGAAGAAAACAACCTAAGCCTTTTTCAGTTGAGTACTTAACCTCCCAACTGGCAAACCCCAGTTTAGCCTGCCTTGGTCACAGCCTCTAAATCAAAGCCAGGAGCTCTTCACTCCCATTCCTCTGGAAGGGCAGAAACAACTGTCATCTGGTATGGTGAACAGTGACCATGGAGGCAGGGTGTTTTCTCCTCGATTTTCTCCTCCACCTGTGCCTTGACTTTGAAAGTTCACTTACCACAGTGATAAAATCTCATGTGAAAAATAATTCAGACAGTCCCTAAATTATGGAGGTTCTGGTCCACACAACATTTATGACATTGCTTCACTTTTCTAGCTAGACTTTTTGCTGTACTAGTAAACTCTGACACGACTAAATTCACATGAATTGCAATAATTTTGAACCTTGGATTTTAAGTCTTACTGTACAATATAGGGCATAACCCCTGACACAACCAAAACACAGAATAGTCTAGCATTTTAAGCTGTTGCAGAAAACTATCTAAAACATTTCAAAACACATCTAATTACACAAAATAAATTTACACATAAGTATGGAACATAATTAAAGTTTACTTAGAATCACAAGAGTGGGATCCTTCACGGCAGGAAATAATGCTTGAATAGAAATTTAAATTCCCTCATCTTACTTTAAAAGAGGAAAAGGGGTGGGGGAAACACCATTATCCTAAATAGTCATTTTCAGAATTTTAATTATATTATTGCTTTCTTTATGGCATGTAAAATAAGAAGTCTAAAGAATTAGTAGGCAGTTAAATTTGCATTTACCTAATCAAACTGACGTTGTGTTGGACTTTTTGATCTGTTGAATGTAAGTTTTTATCTGTTGACTACACAATTACCATTTACTACAAAAGTGTCTTAATGAAAGCAGCATCTTAAAGGCATTAAACATATTGCTAAAACCGAAGATGCTTTAGGAGCTCAAGAAAATAAGAAATTCTGGTAGGTTTAATTAGAGCTATTAAATTCTCATCATTGTTCAGACATACGTTCCAATTTTCCTATGTAAAGAGAATGTTGCAAATATTCAATAAATAATGGCAATTAAGTTTTATGTTTATTTTTCTAACTTAAAGCAATATATTTTTATTATGGGAAATTAGAGACACAGCAAAAATATTTTTTAAAAATTCAACCATGAGCCAATTGTAGGATAATAATATATTTCATGTACTTCCTTTCAAGCTCTTCTTTCCACACAGCTGAGATTAATATACACACAAAGTACTATTCTGTCTTTACTTGCAACATTTTAAACCTTAGTGTTACCCACGTTATGCAGATTGTTTTTAAAAACCATTTGGGAAAAACATTTTGCCTATTTTGTTTACTGTTGCCTCCTCAGCACCCAAAGCAATGTCTACACATTACAGGCACTCAATGAATGTCTACTGGATAGTTCATCAATAGGTGATTTACCCTATCACTTATTACCCCGTGATTATAGCACAAAATATGTAGCTTGTTTTCAATTTTTCACAATTATAGGCAACACTGTATGTCTTTGAAGATAAGGGTTTTTCAGTATTTGGAATTGTTTACATACGATTGAGCTCTGGAATTGAATTATTGCATCAAAATTTGTAAAAACCACTTAACAGTTTACCCAGAGCATTCTTCAGGCAGCGCATTGTTTATATATCCTGACTGCTGCTCAGCAGGTATCATTTCAACCAGTTGGTTCTTGTATTGAATAAATACGATAAAAATTGTCATTTTTATATTTCTTGTCATATTATCTTATAAAAATCAACGAAAAATATGCATTTTTTGGTCATCCTGTATTTAAATAATTGGACTCGTAAGTGGTAAAACAGTTTTAAGACCTCTGGTATGTATCATACAATTGCTTTCTCCAAGGCTTTACTTTTGGATACCTGTTTCAGAACACCTTTTAGAAGCACTGGAAAGTCTCTTCAAAAAAACAAAACAAAACAAAAACCTTTTCTAATCACACAGGTGAGAAAATAGTTATTGCATGATGATTTTTTATCTGTAAGTTTTTATTACATTGACTATTTCTTGAAATACACATTAGACATTTGTATTCACTGTTTTCCAAGTTACCTGCCTATATCATTTATCAATTTATTCATTCACTCTACTCCTTGTACCTGCAGCACATACTGTTCTGTTCATGGGTACACTTCCCTATAAATTTCAAACTATCTTGTCATGTTCGCATACACATACACAAATCGATAAGGTTGACAAGATTCTTTAAATGTTACATATATAGATAGATAGATATGGCAGAAAAATTAGAAAGTACAGATTAATAAGGCTGGTAATGTATCTCTATGGTACAACGCATGCTTAGCAGCACAAGCGTTCAATCTATAGCACTGAAAACGACAAAACAAAAAACAAAGAAAAAGAAAATAGAAAACAAAAAGAAAAAAATTAAGGTGAAAGTAAGTGAAAATCAAATTCTCAAAAGTCATGCATAAACAGTGTTTATACTATAGTACACATATTGCCAGTTTTTGTTCTCTGCATATATGTTTCAAAAAACATATGTGGAATCATATGTAGATACTGTTTTGTAATTTTTTTCACTGAACTCTATTTCCTAAACATCTTGCTACATCACTCTATACTCTCTGCGACACCTACTGCTAACAGAAGACCACAGTAGGTAAGAACACAGACTTTTGAAGCCAGACAGGTATGAGTTCAAATGTCATCTTAACTATATTTTAAGACTCAGCTTGCTCACTAGTAAAATTAAGATAAAGATACCCACTCAAGATAGATTATTGTTATTTAAATTATATGACAGAATATAGTTTCTAGGCTATTAATAGTATGGTAATAATAAATGCTTTATAAATGTTAAATTAGTAAACAAGTAAACAGGTTATTTGTTGTAATTTTTATTTCTTTGCCTTTTTAAGTATTTAAGTATTTTAAATATATATATTTATAGCACATATATATAAATATGAGGGATAAAGAGAGAGGGCTTCTCTATGCCACATGTTCACATCTTTTTCTTGGCAGAATAATTTTTTTCAATAGTGCTTCTCATTTATTCAATTATTGATTCATCCAATGATCAATTAAAAACCAATATATGCTCATTTTATTAAGGATATGAAACCTTTGTCTTTTATGTTACAAATATTCTTCTTAATTTACAACTTACCTTTTAATTCTGCTTATGATAAGTTTTTACATATAGAACCATTAAATTTTGATGCAACTTACTCTGTTTTCTGTTTTTTATACAATGATTGAAAATTCTTTTTCTACCCTTAGGGATCCTTATTATTTAGAGTGAAAAGAGAATAAATTCCTGTAAAATAAGTTTTAGAACTGAAATGAAAACAAAAACAACAAATAATTGGCTTGACGTCAACCAGCTTCATAAAATGTTCATTTTATAACATAATGTAATTTTTCAAGACAAGACCTAGCATTTTTGTGCTTTTGGCAAGTAGCACAGCACAGTATACCACATGACATATAGTAGGTCATCAATAAATGCTGAATTTGCTCAATTAGAGAGAAAGCTTCCAGGAAGGGCAGACTCAGTAACCAAACTCAGAGTTGAGAGGAAACATTTTAATTAGATGATACTACAGAATAACAAAGAAAACATTGTGCAAGTCCAGAATCAAACATTCTACAGCACCAATATTCTTCTGTTGTTAAGCATAACACCTGCTCTTAAGTTTTTCTCTTTCAGCCTCAAATGTCACTATCATCACTCTATTTGGCAGCACTTCTCTGCATGTGTTCTGAACTACATTACCTTACAAGATTCTCCAACAGCAAATGAAACCTATGATCAAATAAATTTGGCAACCAATACATATTTCTTCCCTTCTCCCTAGCTCATATATATACCACAGCACAATAAATTTTGCGCCAACATGCTGAGAAATTCTGCAGGTAACAGTTTTCACAGGAAATACAGAGAAAGCTAAATCAGAGATTTAGCTTTGGAATGCGCAAACATTTAAGAGGGAACCAGGAAAATGTCAAGTCCTGGTAAACAGCTATCACTAGCATTATCCAAATGGATACAGGACAAGGCATACACTTGGAACATAGGAAAATTTCGATTTCTAAAGGAGTCACAAGTCAGGCAGGAAACATTCAAGGATGTTGACAGGACTCAGGCTATCTGGTGGCATGGACGAGAAGTAAATGATACTGGGACAGCATAGACCAAGCACCAGGAACAGGCAGCACAGACCCAAACAGAGGCTGAAGACAGGCTGTAAGCACTTGGCAATGTCATTCCCAACCACCAAGATCTGTGCTGGACCATGGCATGTGGAATCCCAATGGAGTCTAATCACTTGTTTCCTAGATAGGCTACTGACTCAGCATTCGTTTATTAGGGTATGGAAAATGTTCTTTGCAGAGAAATTTTTAAATTTTCCACTTAATGATCTGCTACAGTGAAAGGAATTCTATGTGAAGACTTGAATTAATTAGCACCATGATTTTGATTGATTTTAGTGACATGTAGCATTCGAATAAAGTGACAGCAGATTCTTTAATCCTACTGTGACTGAGACTGAGTACCAAGTGCATACAGTTGGTCATCAGTGCTAATTTCAATAGCAAATCTAATTCTTCCAAGAAAAGGTCCCTACACATTTTATGTTGAAAGACTGAATGAACGGGGCTTGAAAATGACAGTCATGAAGTCAAAGAGATAGACTTACTTGCCACTGGATTGGGAAGCAAGGACACTCCGAATGACCATAAATAATGCAAGGTTTCAGCAGCACAGAATATTTTAGCTGACAAAAGGAATCCCCTCAGCCCAGATTAGGTTTGCTACAGCTGCAGGCCAGAAAGGAGCTTGGCTGTTTCTCTGTCTTATTTTGTTTTCATCTGTAAACCATGAATTGAAGTATTGAAACAAAATCAAATCTTTGTATCTTTACAGGTTATCCATACTGAAAGCTATTGTTTAGTTGGTATCTATATTGTCTTGGTTTAACATACAATGAAAGCCTCACACTGAACAAAGCTATTCTTCAAAAGATGCCACTAACAGGGAGAAAACTAGGAAACTGTGAGCCAAAAGCTTGCTATCAGGCTGAACCACCTATCAGCAACAAAACATATGGAGGCACATAGCCTTACAAGTCAATTCTTGTATCCAAGTATGCACAATTGTATAATGAGTTTGGGACCCTTAAGCCTGAAGCAAATTAGCATATATGAGTTTCTGAATTACGTTCACAATTATTTTTTAAAAATAGTTATTCTATTAGCAAATATTTTTTTTTGCAGGAGAAATTGTGAAAGTACCCTCTGATTCCTCATGAGATAAAGGAATCACCACACACACAATAACCTGAAAATCTTGTTGTGATCTTGTAATTAGTACACTCTTATCTAAACCACTGATCTATGCTCACCTATCATTACTGAGGGTCCACCACTCACAGGTATTTTTATAGATACTGTACTCAAAATTTTTACTACATTCTGAAGTACATCAGTTATTAAGGTCTTTTCATGAAGGAAAAAGCTGAGAAATAAAACAGTTGCCGAGGCCATACAGCCTATTTGTATAGGAGTTAGTCTTCAGATCCAGTTCTGATTATAAACACCCAAATCTCTATCCTGAAGTAAAATCAAGTTTCCTCAATGGTCTTCTTATAATATGAAGTACAGTTTTAGCGAATGTTCATTCTTCATCCATTACCTTCATTCTAAATCTATTGACTAGTTACATGATGAAGAATTCAAGAGAGGACTCTGATTCATTCAAGAGTCTTCCTGAGGTCTGAAAAAGGGTAGCGGTTTAGGTCAACCAGTCAACACGTGTCTGTTGAATACATACATACAAACATGGTGGAGGAGCAGAATAGATTGTTATTCTGATATTCCAGAGTTGAGGCCTAAGGAGGCAAACAAGCACATACCATGAGAATTCAGAAAGAAACAAGAGTAGTGAACTGAGAAGAAATAGAGTAGGAAACTATGAAGACAAGGAAGCACTATACAAGAGGAAATGACAGCTTACACATACTGGAAACCTGTGAAAATTAACTGTTAAAGATAAACTCTGAGGGTAAAAACTACTGCATTAAACCAATTGCCTCAATCTAAGTATGATTTATGGTTATGCTGAAATTTGAAATTACTCACCATACAGTACAACATGTAAAGAAAGTATGGGTAAGCATGCATGTACATATGAAATAGAACCTTAAAACAAAGCAATGTAGCTATATAATAAAATTCTAAATGTTTACCTTATATCCTGTAATACATTTTTCCTATAACTATGCTGTCCTTTGGTTTCACTAATAAGCAGGAAAATTGATTAAGCATTTATTTCCTGTGTTTGATATTCAGAAAAAAAACACATGGCACAATGAATTATTCACTTAGAGGCCATTTTTTATTGCGCTTCATTAAAATACAATGAATTGGCTTAGGGAAAAAAAGAGTAAAATATACTAATCTTCACTTAACTGGCATGTTATTATACACTGGTTAAACCAATCTGGGAACCAGAAGGAGGCTATTAAAAAATAATGTTTTCAATTCTTTTGTAAAAATCAAGAATGAGGGAAAAAGTACTCTAGACAAGGAAATATGAAAACTATTCAGCTTTATTCTAAAAAATCACCTTGCTTTGCTTTTGGTATAATTTTTAAAACATCACATACATATGAATTTTAAAAATGTGCCTCAACCCACTGTATAATATAATTCACTGATATGCCTGGTTCCAATAGTAATATCCTGACTTTGTACAGTTTTGTCACTAGTTCAAGGAGAGAAGATAAATTTATTTCTTTCCTTCTATTAGTTTTCATAATTCTGACTCATTTATAATATATCCACTTAATAAAGACTAAATATATACACTGTGCCTTCACCATGGTAAGTAGTGCACACACAAATAAAATGACTATGACACAACTGCCGACACAAGAATCATATCTCAAATATCAAGGAAATTATTTTCACTGTAAAACACTTCTCTCTCTCTCTCTCTCTCTCTGCTTTAAACACCATGATCAAGAAAAGTATATTTTAGCAGAGACTATCTGTAGCTCTAGACATTAAAAAGCAGTTTCAGAATCGAACGCATGGATTGCCAGTGATGAATAACCAACTCTCTTCTCATCCACCAATTTCCTGGGAGGGAGGGGGGGTGGGAGTGGGTTAGGTTCCCAGTTCTTTTCACAACCCAAAGGGAACACCAAAGATGATATGCTATCAAAAATGTTCCTGGTTCTTTCACTGGTATAAAAATGCTTAAATCTTAAACATAAATTTCAAAAGCAATGAGAAGCCTGATTGAGAACATAACCACTCCATCATCTGCAAATCATTTCTCTTGCTGTTTTAGTATCATCTCATGTCCTTAATTTATTCAGCAGATGTTTACTAAGCACCTACTAGGAGCCAAGTACTCTTCTGTGTGCTGTAACAAAAAGGATAAAAATTACTGTGCTTAGGCAGCTTCCATTAACCGTGAACATAGGTACACACAATATACAAATCATAGTAAAATAAACACAATATAAAGTGTTATGAAAGCCTATCAAGGCAAGAAATGAGAGAGAAGATGTTGGAGAGGTCATAATTTCAATGAAGGCCTCACTAAGAAAGTGACATTTATGCAGGCACTTGGAGAAGGCGAGAGAGCATATAATACAAGTGAAGGAAAGGACAAGCGCAAAGAAAGCAAGCAGAAGAAAGGTATTTCTCACGCTAGTGTGGCTGGAGTGGAGTGAGGGAGGAATTATAATGACATAAGGATGTGGGTTAACAGGGACTCTAGTCACGTAGGGCCTTTGAGTTTTACTCTGGGTAAGATGGGAGTTATTAAAGTATTCTGAACAGATCTCACATAGTTTTAAAGGGTCACTGTGGCAGTACAGCAGAAAGTTGCAGGAATAGGAATTAAGGGGACAAATAGAAAAACCAGATGGGAATCAAGTATCACAATTCAGGTAAATGTAGAAGATGTTGGTTTGAATTGAGTTGGAAGTGGTAGAGGTGAGTGACAGTGCTTACATTCCAGCCATACTTTGAGAGTGGAATCAATAGGGCTTGATGACAGATCAGACACTGAATGTGAGACAAACAGGAATAGAAGATACTAGAGGCTTTGGATCAACAGCTGAAAAGTGGATCTGCCACTTAGACTGGGAAACACAAAAGAGGAGTGGGTTTGTCAGAGAAAACCAGGAGTCAGATTTTGGTGCAAGATACCTGCATGTTTGACATTCAAATGGAAAAGCCAAGTGGCTGGGCACACAAGGGAATCTAGAATTCAGGGAAAGGATAAGGTTGCAGATATAAATTTTGGAGACACGGGCATATTAATGCGACTGGAAGAGAGCGTGGAAGAAGACGAAGTACAAGGCCCAACCCTGGTATACTCCACTATTTAAACATCAGGAACATGACGAAAATCGACAAAAAAGAGACCAAAATAGAGTGGCCAGTGAGGAAAGAGAAAAGTAGAATAATATGAGAGACTAGAAAGTAGTGGATGAAATATTTCCAAGAGGGATCTATTATCTCAAATGCTGCTGATGGGTCATGTAATTCGTGACTGAAATTGGCTGCTAAGTTTAGCAATAAGAAAGGTCACTGGTTAACGTGGGAGAAGGAGATCGAAAGGTGCGCAAAATGTGACTGGACTAGGTTCAAGAAAGAGTAAGAAGTATCAGAGAATAAATATAGGCCAATCTCTCCAGTTATTTTGTTACTACAGGATGTAGAAAAGTGAAAGGTACCAATGATCTAGGAAAGCGGAGGCATGAATGAATTGACCACTGGCCAGGCTAACTGGTTTCACTTTAATTTCATGATTTCTAACTTCAAATGGGCAGTTTAGTGCAGCCAAATTATCAAGCTACACTCCGTTGGTCAATTCAGAAGCTGAAAGATGAAATTTACAGGAACATTATATAAACCATCAACTATTCTGTTCCTGTCCATTATTGATTAAATACTTCAACTCCCCCAAAATTCATATGTATAACCTAACTCTCCAGTGTGGATGTATTTAGAGATGAGGTCTCTAAATTACTAAGGTTCTTGGAGGGAAAGAGTTTGAGAAAATGAAGTTACTGAATGTACAACCAGTGCTTGCTTCAGCAGCACATATACTAAAATTGAATATAGAGCATGATTATACTCAATAATTTTATATGATAGCTTTGGGGGAAAAACAGGGCTATCCTTTTGTGGTAGGGCTCTCATATGTGTATCAGCATTCAAGCTCACTAATAAAACCAGATGATTTTTTTTTTCTTAGCAGATGCAGCACTACAGGTGTCTGATTCTAGCCTGGCAAATTTTCATTCACATAACTAAAATTATAGGAGGAAAATGTGAAATAGTAACAAAGAAACTAAATTTATATTGGCTTGTTCAAGGTTTTCATTTAATGAAAATGTGCTCTGAACATACTAGAAAATTATACACTTAAAAAGAAACACTTGAATTCCTCTGAAAAATCTAATGTTAAATGCCACTCTCGTTTAGTCAATAATTCTGACATTTCTGAAGCGGGCAATGTAGAAGCCCTTATGACTAAGGAAGTTTGATTCCATGAGGCGATTTATGCATCACTCTACCTTTTCAGTGGAATTTGTCAGTATCAATAAATGGAAATATAAATACTAGCCATCAGAAGACATCAAGAGAGGCAAGCGTGGTGGCACACACCTATAATTCCAGCATTGGGGAGGAAAAGGCAGAAGGATTGAGTCTAGTTAGAGGCCAGCCTGGGCTACATCGTGAGTTCCAGGCCAGCCTGAACTGTCTCAAAAAAAAAAATTATCAAAGGAACCTATTCACAGATTGTATGCCAGAAGAAACAAACACTTACTACATCAGTATCTGAATGTTTACCTATGTTTTGTCTATTTTGTTGCTATTTTTTAAATGTACCAACAGGTAAAAATCATATTCATTACTTGTTTCTCAAATGATGAAGTATACCCTAAAAAGACATAAATCCTAGGAATTTATTCTGCCTCATTATATCTAAGATTTTCATATGGTCTTCTATATTCAACAGTTGTTAAAAACAAAAGGAATTAACACTGCAACAATAAAAATACAAGATTTATGAATTCTATTAATTCATATTTGAAGTCTTGAGTATACCTAGTGCTCTATCCCAAGTATCTTTACTCAAAATCCAAAGTAAGCCTTTACTATACATTAATATCAATTATAAACTGCACATTGTAAGTACATTACCAGCTATGAGAAAAAAAGGTCAGTTCTCATAGTCACACATTTGTTGATGAAATATACAAGGCAGATTTCAATAAAACTAAGTAAGAAAGATATATGTACGCGGTAGACTAGCAGATGACATTGGCTGAAATTACTTGGCAAATTCAAGCTTTGTCATCTCTCGGCTGTTTGAACATTTGTATCTATGTCTGTCTTCCCTGATACTTGGATCCTAAGGAGAAGTTCACACTTTACATAGGGTAGAACACTTCCCTCTTACCACTCATTCACCCTCTGTTCCTTGTCCATTCCAGTTTAAGTTTTCAAGCCACTTAAGTCACTTCAAATATCTAGGACAGTAGATAAATAATAAAAAGCATAGGGATCTGGTGTAAGATACCTTGCAAGGGTTCAAAACTCCTTTATAAGTGAAAAATGTGAAAAACTAACTCCTCTACAGCCTTGAGGACATTAAAGAATACTGTGATAATGTCTCTAATCACCTAGCATGGCAAACGCAGAATTTAACACAGCATTGTACTGACAGAGGAGCAATATCTATAGCAAGTACCTCAGACAAATGGAGAAGACGACGCCTCCGAAGATCCTATGATCCCCATTATAGCTTAGGAAAAAACAGTTAATCATCCTCTGGTTTCCAGGAAGGAAAGAAAATGCTGACAGGACGAGTACCTATGAAAGGCCTGGGTAGAAGGCCACAGACTATAAGGACCTTGTAACTAAACATGATGAGGCGCTTTGGGGAGTCCAAATCAGCTGCCAGAGTGGCATTCAAAAGACCAAAGAGGAACAGTCTCATCTCAGTGGACACAGGGCACAACGCCCAGTCACCAAGCATGCCAATTCCAGAGTAGTGGACACAGATAGGGTCACACAATGAACAAAATGCCCTTCCCCCTAGTCAGGAGGCCACTAAGATTTCTTCTTCACATGAATACCGTATTAGGAACAAGGGAAGGTAAAATCCTTGAAAGTTTTTAAACTGGAGATCAATGTTCTCTTAATTGACAAGATCAGATGTTTTTCCATTTTCAGTAGGAATGATAACTTAAAGGCAAGGTAAAAACAGCTCTGGAAAGTGTTTCATTTTTATGTCTTGAAAGTAGTATGAAGGCTGGGCATGTTGGTGCATGTCTCTAATTCCAGCACTTGGGAGGCAGAGGCAGAAATGCTGTGAGTTCAAGGCCAGCCTGAATTGCGAAGTGAAAACCTGTCTCAAACCCCCACCAAAATAAAAGTAGTATGTAAATTTACACACACACACACCCTCTAAACCTTTCTCTCAAATTCCAGTTATGAGAGTATCTTCTAACCTAGTACTTTTGGGGTGCTCATGAAGAGTGAGGAAGCCAGGGAACCTCAGCCAGGACTGAGGCTGATGTAAACCCAAAGGCCTATCGCCTCACAGATGGGCACCTCACCAAGAAGCTATGGGACATCGTTCAGCAGTCATGCAACTACAAGCAACTCTGGAAAGGAGCCAACGAGGCCACCAAGATCCTCAACAGGGGCATCTCCAAGTACATCATGATGGCTGCAGACGCAGAGTTCCTGGAGATCATCCTGCACCTCGAGCTTCTGTGTGAAGACCAGAATGTGCCCTAGGCGTTCCTGCACTCCAAGCAGACCTGTGGGGTCTCCAGGCCATTCACCGCCTGTTCTGTCACCACCAAAGAAAGTTCTCTGCTGAAGCAGCAGATCCAGGCCATAGAACAGTCTACTGAATATTTCCATCGTTGTGTATCACATTATCTGTGTTAGCCTATAGTATTTTCAGTAGCTTTGTTATAAAATATTGTCCAAATCTGGAAAAAAGGATAGATCAATCAATCAATCGATCGATCGATCAACCAGTACTTTCAAAGTGTGGTCCGTAGACTGTGCCAGTTAGGGAATCTTATCTGACCACGGTTCGATAAAATAGGTGAAAATGAGAGCAGCTGTACAGAAAGCCCTCTAGCAATTTGACGTGGCCCTGTGCAAGTCTGTGATTGGTGAATTCATCTCACTGAACAGGGTAGAGACAAGAATAAGTACATTCAAATTTGGGTTGGATGGATTTCAAACAATGCACTGTGCTGTAGAATTCCCTGTCAGCCTGCGACTCAAAGAAAGAACAGCCCTTTGCCACATGTAGTTTAAGAAGGGCAAAGATAGATTGGCCTGCAGTGCTGCCTAAATCTGCCACCAACTAAAGTACTGACACTGGGCTTTGTATTTAAAATCACAGTGAGGCCAACTAAAACAATAAGGACAGAGGACTTCATGGGTAAATCACGTGTTCATGCCCAGAAAAGACCAAGAGCCATCAGCCTATTAAAAGTCCATAGGAATTCAGCCAGAAAAACGGTGGTGAAATTACCTCCTATGACAGCAAGTACTACACACGGCGACAAGGTGTCAGAAAAATAATATGAAGTCACATGAAATTAATGTCGTTGATGAAGATATTATTGATTTGGGGGGTAGTATTGCTTGTGCTTCATTTGTAAAATCTGCTAGGCTTTGTGGCTGTATAAGCACTCTAAGCATCAGAAGTTCCCACCTAGTTTTGTATTAGTATGTATTTAAGAAGCATAATAAAAATAAATGAAGCTGGCAAAGTAGACCAGTAAAAATTTTTTTCTCCCTTAGAAAGGTTCCAAGCATGATTCCAATTTGAAAAATGATGGGTTCTTTTGGATACTGGGTTGAGGTCAGAATCCTGGACTAGAAATAATCAGAAAAAAATAGTAATATGGAGCAGCAAAGTCCAGTTAGCATTTAAGCTAGACTTTTCCACCCATACCCAGAAACAAGGCTGAAGGTGGTAGGGGGAGGTAATTGCCAAGATTCCATGCATTGTAGCTTAGTTTCATCATTTTAGTTATTTTGTCAAACATGAATTGTTTCGCAATTTTGTTACAAATGTTGTGAAGCTCAAAGGAGAAAACCTCGTAACATATTTGAACTTCATTTTGAAAGACAAAGAATTAAGAATTTTAAATGAAAAATTTTCAATTTCTGAAACAAAAATTATGAAATAATACTTTAATTCAGTGATGGCACACAAATAGACAAACACACTTTGAGATCCTCACTCTTTTACCAAAATGTCACACTTGTAATAGAGCAATGCTACAATAATAGCTTTCCTCTCTTAACATAACCCTAGAAAGTCAGTATGCCAAGCATCATAGGCATCATCTTTACCTTACAGGTGAGAAAACCAAAAGGAGGCTGAGACAGAAGGATCACAAGTTCAGGTCCTGCCTGGACAATGAGACCCTGTCTCAAAATTCAAAACCAAATTTAAAGTGCTAGGATTCAATACCCAATACCAAAGAAAAAAGAAAGGACTGTCCATGCCCAGACCAAATAGCTAAGAAAATGGCTGAGAGAATTTTAATCCTCATTTTCTGACCTAAAATTCAGTGTAAGAAGTTTATTAAAAGTATTCACAGAGAATTCAGTTGGTTTCAGAATATAATAATACTGAGAATTACCCAATTTCTATCAATAGAAAAGATGTTTCAATAAAACACCCACTACTGTTTTCTCTTTCAGTTAAAAAATTACTTAAAATTTCAAATTAGTTTTAAGACATATATGTATAACAATAATTATTTTTCTTTTAGGATGAGAGAGTATAAGAATTTTTATATATTAAAAGAAAAAAGCTAGTGCACAAAAAAGTATCATCATTATTTAGATTTATAACCAACCACTCTGGTGGGCCTTTATTTTTATATCATTGTGCCAGATTATATTCGCTTCTGCCCCTACTGAGATTAAGGGGGGATGAAGACTGGGAAGGAGGTAGGTAAAGAAAAGCAATATGTGATGATGTGGCAGAAAGAATATCAGACCAAGAATCTGTGTCTCAACACACAACTCTTAACTTGAATCAGCAACTGACCCAAAAATCTATACCTCCACATTTCCTGTATATATCTGCTCCCTAAGGCCCTGTCCTGAGCATCTCTACAGGTCTGGAACAGGGCAGTAGCCAGCTAGCTGACCCCTCCAAGGTCCTTCCTTTCCTCCCTGGCTTCCCAGATGAGCTTTCTACAACAAAACTCAAACCCTGACATTCCTCTGTTGGAAGTCCTTCATTAAACTCATTGCTTGCTGGGTACAGTTGGAACTTTAATCTGGCATAGGAAGTCCTTTCAAATCTGGCCCTTCCACCCAGTCTCCACAGCTCATGTGAGAAATGAATACTCATATTCTATACTCCATATGCACGTTCATTTTCTACACTTTGGTCCCTTCAGATACCAGCAGTTATCCTTGGAATAGCTTATTCTGTATTGTTTTGGAACACACCATGTCCCTCTTTACGGAAATATCTTTCCTTATGTCCCATCAAGCCTTCTACTAACTCCCTCCCTTCTCTTCAAGTCCTAATACTTTCTGTCCTAGGAAGCTTCTTTTTCCCCACCCATCCTTGGCATAATCAATCCCTCTTCTCTGTTCCCTTAATATTAACCTATAGAGGAGCAGAGAGATGCTCCGCACACCTTAGTTAAGGCTTAGAGTGTAATCACCGTTGAAATGAGGGCTGGTAAGGAATTAAATCCAGTGCATTTTAATTGGCAGATATATTTCGATAACATTTTTCCATGAAACTGATGGCACCCATTAGCCACTAACATGACTAAACAACTAGGCTTCTTGAATAAAGAAATTGGCCTCAATGGATTTTTTTATGTTTATGTGTAGGAAACTTTCAAATTTAAGAAGAAAAAAAATTTAATAAAAGACAACACAAGAAATTTAAACCCAGGTTTTGGCTTTGCATTTGAATAGTGTTCTCAGCTAGTTATGTTTCTTTGTGTTGCTGTTAGTTTTGTATTTTATAGTACAACTATCATCATTTAACTGGCAATAAATCAAGTCTTAAATGCCTAAGCAGTCTGCTATCATGCAGTATTCAATATAGCAGTTTTAATACCCACAGCATTCAATTCTCAATTTCCTTTACTCATGTAAGTTGATATTTCTCTTTTCTTGAATGAAACCAATCAGGTTGCTGCAGAAGATCCTTTGTTTGGCTATTGGTAACCAAGAAAATTTAGATGTATGGCTTTAATTAAATAAAATGCTAGCAACAGAACAAATACACAATGGCTACTGACAATACTGTCATTTACCAGTTCATCACGATGAGAATCAGCACTCCACTCTTTTTAATTCTTGCGTTTATGCCAAATACTCTTTAATAAGAGGGAAAGCTACATAATAATGTCAAGTCCTCCCTGGAAAAAGTCTATTAAGTAAGTTGCTCTTTTTGGTCAAATAATTCTATTTAGAAATATGTTGAAATGACAATTCTTATTATTAAAGGTAACACACTTATCTTGCAAAGTCAGTTTGTCAAAAGTCCATAATATATTTTAGAAATGTTTTCTCTGTGTATGAAACTAAGAGAACTCTTCCAACAAATTCTTAATGAGAAGTTTAATGCCAGCAGTAAAATTCTTTCCAAAAAGGAAACAAAAAATAAAAACAAATTTTTTTCTCAACAAATGTAATTTAACTTTTTTTTTTTTTTTTTGGTACTGGGGATGGAACTCATGACCTCATGCTTGCTAGGCAGGTTAAATTCTTTTTTAATTATCTCTTTACATATTGGTGCCCTAAAATTGTCTCTGTAACACTAAGCATAATTCTGAGCCTCAGTTTCTTCATCTACCAAGGAGCCAATGAGACCTAACTATAACATCTAACACACTTTGACACAAAGATTCCTGATTAGTACAGCATTCCTCAGTTAAAATGCAAATTTCAAATTGAACATTTTCTTATTTAGGTTGTGGAGTAGGGTCACCAGATTTCCTCGCAATGCAGAAAATGAAACAAACTAAGGGTGTAATAATGGCACACTTTTTTTTTTTTTTTAACATTTGTGATTGAACCCAGTTGCTTTCACATTGAAGGATCACAAGTTTGAGTATAGCCTGGGCAATTTAGTGAGACCCTGTCTCAAAATTTACAAAGGCTGAAGATGTAATTCATTAGTAGAGTGCCCATGGATTTGATCACCAGTTCTGTGAGAAAAGGCTGTTTTTATCTAAAGAGAGTCACATACTCTCATTTACAGAAATATAAACAAAATCCCAAACATAAAAACAGAAGTCCAAAGGGATGTTCTCAAATTCATTTGTAAACCTTCAAAACTTATGAGGAGAGGTGGAGAACTATTCAAAAAATCCATTTCTTCCCCCCTGGTGAGCAGATAAACTGATCAGCAATGTATTTATCCCACCTTTATAAATAGATAATTTTCATGTATTATATTAAGCATAAATATAAAACTAAAATAAGAGAAAAACTAATTAATAGTTTTCTATTCCCCCAAAATAAAAATAGCAAGAAGTATGTTTTGCAGTGACAGACAACTGATGGTCTTCCTAACCAGCATGCTTGATTTCATATTCTAACTAAACATTATTAGACTACAATAAACATCTAATAACCGAAAGCACACAAATCAGAAGAGAAGCTACAAGACAAAAAAAAAAAAAAAAAAAAAAAAAAAAAAAAAAAAAAAAAAAAAAAAAAAAACATTGTTAATTACTGAGGCACCTATTCCTTTGTACTGAGATTTTCCTCAACAACTATACTCCCATTACACATGATCTGCTAATAAGCAGATGTAAAACAACCAATAAATTGCTTAATTGAATTTTTAAATTTTCTTCTAGAAATACTTTAATTAAAATTGGGATATTAAATACAGCAGTTTTCAGAATAATTTCTTTTCTCCTAAAACATTTGCCCCAAAAGTGTGTTTGGTGGCTTCTAATACATTTGGTTTAGCTGCTCAAGCAGAAAATCAGGGGTAGGACAGAGAAAAGTGCCCTGAATTTTAATAGCATATGTCACCTTACATGGGTAAGTCATAACATATCATTTCGGAAGTGACTGCATTTACAGCAACGACCCATATGTTAGTTTCTCTGCTCGGCATTCCATGCAATAGCAATAGCTCATTCAATCTCATCTTGACAGAGGCTTTCAAGATGAACTCGAGTTATAAATGGTGTGTGGATATAACATGAAATTATATAGATTAGCAAGCCCTCATTTTATGTGACAATACCAAGCATGCATGTTCCCTCAATGTTTGAATTAAAACTGAGTAATACTACGATATGTACTTGTTCATGTATGTGGTCCTCAAAGAAGCTAGCATCTTGTACCAATTTGCATTACATTTCATAAAGAGACTTAACTAAATAAAATCTACATGAAAAAATGTTATGCTAGAGTAGTCTCCATAATAGGTTTTAGAATGTTTAGATGTAAACTGGGACTGGGAGAATATAGAAAAAGTAGTGGTTATATGAGCACAACTAATGTTGCAATTTAATAGTAAAATATTAGAATTGACCTTTTGATCAATACTATACTCAAAATTTTAAAAGTATTTATTCCAGATTCATTATTTTCCTAACTGGTCTGGCAGTGTAATATTTCTGTTTATATTTTAAAAGGTCCTAATTCAACACTATTTGGTTAAAAATTTAAGTTCCAAAGAAGAAAAGGCTATAAATCCTGACTTCAAATGCAAATAAGGAACACTGCTTGACACTTTACAATAAAATTCTTCAAAAAGGGTAAGTCAAGCTCAAGCAGTGCCTTCGGATAGATGCCTTAAAAATCCTAAAATCTCTTGGTTCACATACATACACACATACGCTGAGACAAACACAAATACTAGACGAATAGGAGACTTTTAATAAACAAGAACACCTATTTGTGCATTCTCAATAAAGCAAGACCTCAAAAAAATCACAAACAAACAATATTTAGAAAAGCATCTCATGTAAGCAGGAAGAAACTTCTACAGTGGAAAAAAAAAATTCCTTCTTTCCTCCTGTTGGTGGAGCTGTGACAGCCCAATTTCTCACTCAGATTTTTATGCTCTAGAGAAATTTTAGTCTTATCTCCACCGAGCAGATTAGCAGATCATCTTTCAAAGTTGCCATGTATTTCTAAGAGACATAGAAGTACATTTTGTCACAATCCAAAAATCAAACCACTTCAGCATTCTGATAAAAACCTTCTTCACAGCACTGTGATTTTTTTTATCAAATTGATACATTTAATATCAACAGCCTTGTGGCATTTAGTTGATAGGACAGACCTTCATGCTTAACAGAATGCTTTCATTTAATGCTTTTATCTAGTTATAAATTATTGGTAGCTATTTGCCATATCTAATATAGGATTTACTAAAAAGAAAAGCAGAAGCATTTCTAAAGCAGCGGTGCCTTTTGAGTGGATAAAACATAGGTCATCTACCAGAAGAGTGCTAGAAAATGAATACGCAAATCTAATAAGGATGTGAATGAACGTGGATAAATTCCCTGAGTCATTAAACAAGATATAAACGAAAGACAGGTTGTGCCACCTAGAGAAAAACTGGAAACTGTACATTGGTTTTTCAGTAGTAAGCATTATTTCAAACGCCTGAAACTTTTGGCAAGCCCAATAACCAAGCCACTATGATAGAACCTCAGCAAGCTGCCAGCATTGAGCTCCCCTGAAAATTCTGCCTTCACCACACACCAGATTGGCTTCCTGCTTCCCTGGGTTGCCGCCCACCCATGCAGCACCATTTAACCTCCAGCACCAACTGTGTACCACAACCCTCCTCCTCCCCACCGTGCAGACCCTGCAGCCCAAATTCCAAAGCATTTTCCTTGAAGCTACGTCAGACTGGAATCGAAGGAGCCTAGAGACAAACCTGGTGGACCCTGACAGCCTGTATCCCTCTGGATGCTGGCACAAGCACCATCCCCCAGTCCCTGGGGCCTGTATAGGAAATTCTGGTGCACTCAGTACATCATATCCAGGTTATGGAACCGAACTCGAAGCCAACCTCTGCACAATCCAAACACCATGAAACGACCTCAAAAGAACCAAGCATTTACGGTGCAAAGGCCTTTAACTTTCCCCTGTGCAAGTCACTTAGAAGCAACGTGCCCAGCACACTTGTGGGGCTGAAGCACAAAAGGTCTGCAAGCCACCTGGCATGAAAAGCTGCCTTTTACGAAGAAAATAGACAGTAATTATAAAAAGCCCGCAGTCCTGCGGTATTAACTTGACAGCGGGGACTGCGCCGGGGCATAACTCATCTCCTAGGCAGTCATTCCCAGCCCCGGACCCTCAGCCAAGGGACGCTCTTCCCCTTCCTCCCCTCCTCTCTAGAGACCGGCTGCAGCGCCCCCTTCCCGCCCCTCCACTTTCCCCCACTCCTCCTTCCTTCTATAGGAACCTCCAGCAAGTTTGGGCTTGGCACCACCGTAGCATCCCAGCCGGAGGCGGGGACACAGTGAAAGCAGCCACGGGAGGAGGAAAGTTTGAAAAGTCATTTAAAGCACTGCAGGATCCCCCCCAACGCCCTCTCCCCAGCATCCACGCCACACACAGCCGCTGGGGCCCCACGTGCCAGCAGGCCCTGAAGAACCTGGAGTTCCCCCTGTACCCTCGCCAGAAAAATCTTCCCCCGGGCGAAAAGTTCCCCGCTGCGGCACCACTCCTCTCCCCCCTTCGCACACCTCCACACGCACACCGAGCACAGCCCCTCCGACTTCTCCGGACGCAGCCCGGCCGGGCCCCGAGGGCGCGGCGCCCCTCCCCCGTCGGCCGGTGGGCAGGTCGCGAGCGGCTGGGGGAGAGGGAGGCACCGGGGCGGCCGGGCCGGGACGCCCTGCCTCGCCCTCCCCGCCCCGCGCCTCGCTCACCTCTCTCCTGCTCTTCCGCCTGCAGGCAGATGGGGATGTTCTTCTTCCAGCCGGGCATGGTGTCTGCCGCCTGCGATCCCTCGCTCGCTCGCCGGCTCTCGGGCTCTCGGCTCGGGGCTGCGCGCTGGGGGCCGATCAGCGGGGCCGGGGCGCCGCGGCTCCAGGGCGCATCGAGGCGGCGCCGCGCGCCCTGAGCTCGCCCCGAACTCGCCGGGCTCTGGGCGGCGGCGGGCGGGCCGGGCCGCGCCGGGCCGCGCCGGGCAGGGCTGGGGGCTGCAGCAGCGGCTGCCGCGGCGCGGCTGAGAGGCCGGGCCGGGGGCGGGGGCCGGTGCAGGCCGAGAGCCGGGGACTGCGGAGCCCCCGCGAGGTGGGCGCCGGCGGGAAGAGAGGGCTGGCGCCGCCGCCTCTTTCCCCTCCTCCTCTGCTTCTCGTTCCCCTTCCTCGTCTCTCCGCCACCAGCAGGTGGGACTCGGAGCCGCCGCTGCCGCCGCACAAAGCTCCGCCGGCGGCAGGACTGAGGCTGCGGGCTCCCCGGGCGCCTCTCGCCGGAGCCTCCCCAGAGACGCGCGCCAGGCTGAGCGGGCACGGAGGGGCGCGCGCGCTCACACCCTCCGCGCCCCGGGCGGCCTGCGAGGCGCGCCAGGTACCGCGCTGGCTCCCCGCCGCGGTGCAGAGCCCCGGCCGCCCCGCCTCGGCCGCCACCCCCTCCGGCCTCCCTCCCCGGACCCAGCCGGCGGCTCCACCGGCTGAGGCGACGACCTCGAGGAAGTAGGGGCAGTGCCCTTCCCTCTAATCCCTCCTTCTCGCCTCTCTCCCCCCACCGCTGGCTGTTGCCCCCTCCCCCAAGTTGAGACTGGAAGCCGCGGATTCGCTAACTTCGCCCTCAACTGAGGGAGACAGCAACTTTCAGGATGGTCAGCTCTGGTGCTGGGGACAGCTTTGGGGGGGAGGGCGTGAGGAGGCAGCCTCTTTTGTTTTAAATGATGTGAGGAGACACCTTGGCAGAGTGAATATGTAATAGCTGTCTTCAAGTATAAGAGGGATTTTACAATCAGGTTTTATGATTAGTTTCTTCCTCTTGTCATAGGCTCGTAGAAAATAAGTGGAAAAAACGAATAAAAGGGGAGGCCGACTGCTTCGCAGCAGAGCCTAGAAGATTCGCCTAGAGGCGGGGGCTTTTGTTTGCGGTTTTAGTGGTGCCAGGATGGGACTACTTGGCAACTATCTGACCTGCGGAGGTGTGACATCCATCTGCCTCAAGGCCGAGGGCTGGCTGCAGGATACACTACCTGTGTTCTCCCCTCCTATCTGATAGGAACTGAGAACTTGTAGCCCCTGAGGTTATAACTACCCGCACTGGTTTGTGGTTATTGGGGACCAACATTACTGCTCTGTCCTGTTAGGGCTCTGTCCTGCAATTTATTTTGGCCTCTGAAGGAACTGCAGTTTGCTCTCCCAAACTAAGGACACTGGCTTATGCCACTCTCTCACTCTCTCTCCCTTCCTTAATCCTCCTCCTCCTCTTCTTGAAAAATAAAAATACTGCCAAAAATAAAAGTACAAAAGACGGAGATAGAATTTCTTCCCTGCCACCCCATGAGCAGTCTTATCAAGCAGGAATGCGTGCATCTGCCCCTTGCCTGGGCTGCTGTCGCTGCAGAAGTCTTCCTTGCCAAAGCCAAGTAGCTATCACTTCGAAACAGTAGCAAGGCCTATGTCCAGCAGCTTCAAGAGGACAGAAACTAAAAAGCTGTGAAGCACAATCAAATTACCCCATGGGGTTATTATTTGAAATTCCATCTGAGCTGCTCAAACTTTCCTTATAGACTCTTTGAGAAGTTAAATCCAGAAAATCAGTATGACTGTTATATTTGCCACCCTTTAATGGCTCACCCTCCGTCTAAAAACAAGATTCTTGTGTACTTTGGTCTTGCCATAGTCTTGTTGTAAGATCTAGCCTTACCAACTTTATGTAAATAAAGACATTTTTCATTGATTCCTCAAAAGGAGAAAGCCAATCCACAACCATGTCTGCTGGTTATGTCTACAGGTAAAGACATGGGTTTTCACGATATAGAAGTGACAACACCCGTTTTTATCGCATCCTATATAGTAATATTTTATATGTGTGCTGTTGTTCTATCAAGCATAATTTTGGAAGACCTACCCAGTAAACATCTAGTATGGATTGAACTTTACTCATATGGTTATATTACAATAGCGGCACACCGATGCCTCCAGGATGAGTGACAGATTTACATTTGATACGGAGTTCCAGCTCACACCTGTTAATTGCATTTTAATTCAGGTAGATAAAACTCCTACTCTGTGTTAGCTTCTGGGCTTTTTAAAGCTAGGGATGCCAGAAGAAAATTACTGTTTAGCAGTTTTAGATCAAAGTAATACATTTTCCACTGTGTTAGGGTCAGATAGTTTTAAGGATTATGTAACTGAAAGTAGTAAAGAAATTCCTAAGGCTGGATCCACAGCTTTCCCACATCAAACTATTTATTGTCTAATAGTCAACTAAGAGTTAGTGCTTTATATCATCTTTGTAGATAGAATGAAGTCATCAGGTAGGCCCTAAGCTCTAGGTAGGGTGAAATATGACTTAACCTCTTTCATCTCCATAGCCAGAGACAATAAGCATTCAATGATAGTTGAGGGTGGTGATATTTAACTTATCTTGGGCCAGCCCTAGCGCATCACTGCAATGAAATAGCCCATTCATGAAACCTCTTCATGATTTCATGTTGGGATCACTTAATAACATCAAGCAAAAAAAAAAAAAAACCACTAAGCTTCATTGAAAACTTCATTTGATACATTTAGTTCCATAGTTTGAAGTCACCTTATAGTCAAAGCTTTATCTATAAAAATTTATCCCAAAGAAATTGTAGCACTGCCCTGATCCTTAGGGAAAAGATATCTTCCAGCCAGTAGGATATAAGATACATTTTTTTCTTCTTTACTAAATGTGCAAATCAGTGTCCTTTAAAGACTGCCTGTGTAACTGCAACCGTTGTTTCTAGACCTCTAGATGAATTTGTTGCCCTAATTTGAACATAAAATGTTCAGTCTGAATGGCTTTACAGCCTGAGTTTACAGAATTCAAATTTTAATTTAACTCGTTTTACCTGAATCAGTGTGTGAGGTTGATTGCACAGGCCATGGGATATACTCCCTACATGTGGCCTGTCTTGATCTCCTTTTTTATACACAGTTTTCAAAATAAAGGGAAAAGAAAATACATTCTTTTACTTCTAGTACCTCCTTTATCTGGTAGACACCCATACACTAAAAGCTTTAATTTTACTGTTTGATCGTGTTTTTCAAGCCTTGTGGATATACTTAGAGAACTGCAAATGTGTGAGGTAAAGGGAAAGGAGCAGCTTTCCTTTCACTTCCTTTGTATTCTGACAACTGAGTTTTCCCTGATAACCTGTTCACAAGGCCTTTACTCTAACACTGTTGTGACTTCTTGAGACTGAATTTCATGAGTTTGAGGAGTCCTTTAGGAGAAGTAAAATCCCAGCTCTTATTTTGGATTTGCTCCAAGACCTAAAAACAGCCCTATAGTATATATATATATTCCTGCATTGACTGTTTATGAAGATACCCGCTACATGCTAAACAGTCACCTGAAGGTTTCAGTAGTGTTACCAAAGGCCAACATTTACTTTCTGTTGCATGCAGTGAATTTAAACTCTTTTAACATATAATATGCACTCCTAAAAAGATACCCATGGAATCTTTTAGATGTTAACTCACTTTTACCTGCAAAATCCTCTTTGAACATTTGAAATGAAAGAAGTTTCCTGGGTTAATTTATCTTCTTGGAGAAGAAATACAGAGAGCAAGAAAACAGAGTGGATCCAAGTTGTTTCACTTAAAATCTTCAGTTAAGAGAACATAACAGAAGAAAAGAAAAATGCAGAGCATGAATAATTTAAGTAAGGCACATATGAAAGCAAAAAGAATGTTCATCTAAGAAAAATATCACAACGTGTTTTTAAAACGACAGTATAAGGCACAACAATTGTAGTCAAAGTTAGTTAATTTTATGTGTCAACTTGACTGGTTCACTAGACACTCAGATGTTTGGTCAGCCGTTATTCTTCTGTGTCTCTGAGAGTGATGGGGATGGGATTAACATTTAGGACTGCAGAGAAATGCAAATTGCCCTTCCAAATCTGGGTAAGCCTCATCCAGTCAGATAAAAGCCTCAGTAAAACAAAGTCTGGCCCTCATGCAAGTAAAAGAGAATTCCTCCCGCCATCTGTTTTTTCCTGCATTTATACATGAACTGAAGCATTATCTTTTCCTGGGTCTCATGCCTATTGCCTTTAGGCTGAACCTGTACCTCCAGCTCTCCTGGTTCTCAGGTCTTTACACTCAGACTGGAAACATGCTATCAGCTTTCTCTAGCTTACCAGCTCACCTTGCAGGGCTTGAGGCTCATCAGCCTCCATAATCACAAGAGCAAATTGTTTACAATAAATCTCTCTACATATATATATCCATCCTATAGACTGTTTCTCTGGAGAACCCCAGTAAAGAGACCTATGTTCAAATCCTGATTCTATCACCTACTAACTCTGAACCTAGGCTAATCTAATTGTGTGTACCCCTACGGCTGAAAATATGGAAGCTTCGTGGTAATACTGTTTTTAGAGTTAAGTGAGCTAATATAGCCCCATAGCTGATGTGTAGTTAATTACCTCGCTTACGAAAGAAGAAATGCAGAGTAGACTCAGGATTCATGGGCTTCTAAAAATAAAAGAACTCCTTACGCAAACTTTTACGTGCATGTATGTTCTCACATATATGGTAATAAAATAAAACCCATAGCTTCCTTCAAATTCTTAAAGGAATATTTGATCAAATAAATAAATAAATGGCTCTGATAACCATGAGAAGAAGAGTCCATAAGATATAACAAACTTTTGGTTTTACTAAAGAAAAGAGAGGGTTAATGCAAAAGAGCTTTGCCTTTTTAATTGAGCTTTACAATTATTGACACCCAAACTCCCCCCCACCCCCATTCTCTTTTCTCTCTGCATTCAAACTTTTTCACAAAGTCATCTGTACTGCTGACAACCAAGTTTTCAATTCTGATTCACTCTTAAACTAACTGCAATTTCTCTGCAGCAGCATTATCATCATTTCAGGCCCCTGGGGCAAAAACATAAGGAACATTTTGACTCAGTCCCAAATCCCCAACTGGTTACCAAATCCTTTCATATTTACCTTTGGAATAATTCTGGAATCTCCTTCCTTTTCATGACATTGCCCTGATTTATGCCCTTACTAGCTTTCATTTCTTTTACTTCTTCAGTCTCTCCTCACCCCAAATGACACTGTCAACTTTGTTGTTCCCTGTAAGTAAGACACCAAGCAATTTTTTGCAGTCTGTAAGTCTTTCCCAAATCCTCATCTCATTTGTCTTCTGTCACAATTGTTTTACAGTAAATGTGTTCCCTTTCCTCTCCTCTGCTCTCCTCTCTCCTCGCCTCTCCTCTCCTCCCCTCCTCTCTTCTCTTCTCCCCTGTCTCCTCTCCTCT
>RJWT010008703.1:0-25970 GCA_004365215.1 Cuniculus paca | reverse complement strand
GGTAGTACAGTTTTAATTTATCTTTTTTTTATTTTAAAGATAGTAAAACCCAACAAAACAAAACAGAATAAATCCAATCAAAACACAGCAGTGAAACTGGTACAGAATATCAAAGCTGGGTAATGGGAAAACCACAATGGCTACTATAGTATATCTTGTTATCATCACAGTAGTTTTCCATTCCATCAGTTACTGCAAAATGAGACCAAAACAAAACAGAATGAAACCAATCAAAACAGAATATTGAGTAAAGCAAAAAAAAAAATAAAATAAAAAATAAAACAAAACAGTGAGAACATTATTAGACTTTAAAAGCAAGACAGAAAAAACTCTTCATATTTACCATATTGCATACTGTTCTCCTTCCTATACATGCTCAGACTGTCAACCCCATGCCTGTAAATTCAACCTAACTATACAATCCTTCAGGTGCTTTTTGTACCTCAATTCCTATCAGTTCAGCCTGACCTCCAAATCACCTGGTAGCTTATGGGGTGAGAGAGTTTGGTGATTTTCAGCCTGAATGCTGGTAGGCTTACAAGAGGCACTGACTTTTTCTCTTCCTGGGTCCCACATGGTCTGCACAGCTTACCAGAAAGGCTGGCTAGTTGGATCCTTGATCGGCTCCTCCCAGTTCCAGCATGGCTGATTCTTGGGAGTTGCTGGCTTTTCCTTGTCTTCCTGGGTCCTGCATGCTCTGCCATCGTTTTAATTTATATTTCCAAATTATTTGTGAAGATGAACCATTTTTCACATTTTTACTTGTGTTTTTATTTTGTTTTGAATTCCCTGTTTGCAGCAGGGTTGTGGCTTCCTGTTTCATATGTGTATGTGTTTCAGAGGGAGGTTAGTAAAGACTTTTGGGAGGTTCTCTCCAGTACTTTAATTGACAGATTCACAAAATTGGATTTTGAGTGTGCTAGGGCAACATTGAGTAATACCACTACCTAATGTGTATTTCTTTCTGTCAATTTCCTTGGGCAAGGTTTTTAACCTGCTAAACCTTAGGTTCTTCATTTATAAAACAGAGATGATACAAGAGTGCCTGCTTTTGTGTGAAGTCTTGACTATTTTGTGAATATTAATAAAGGAAATGCGTAAAATAATGTCTTACAAAAATTCAGTCATCATAATCGTTGATGCTATCATCGCTGCTCCTCACAACCACACTTACTGATGTTTTTAAAAGAAGTAATATGTCCCCACTTGGGAAAAAATTGTTGAGTGGGAGACATAGCAATAAGGGATTTATTTCTAAATCCTTGCTTGACCCAGTGCAGTGGTTTTAGATTTATCCGCCCTTTCCCTGATGTCAGCTGTTTTATTTCTGGAAGTTATGTATTTATATCACTTTCATGTTCTTAAAAATTAGCCAAAATGAAACAGAGAAAATTGAAATAACTGGGATTTGTTCTTGGAGATGAAAGAAAACTGCTGTTGTGGACTTTGAAGTGAAATCCACTCAACATGCCATGATACTTATAAAGTCATACAGGCTGGATTGCAAAGATAATTTCCTGATACAAACTCCTGTCTCAAGAAACAAATGAATAAGTGGAAGCTTATTTAGCTTCTCTTCAACAAAGGGAACTTATATGGCACAAATGTGTTATAGTGACATTTTCTTTTCAATTTTAAAATATTAGTTGATAAGTAAGTGTATACTTTCAAGGTATACAATATAATTATGTGGTAAATGTATAAAAAATGATCACAATCAAACTAATTATCACATCAATACCACCAGTATACATTAGCTCCTTGGAACTTCTTCATCTTACGACTCAAGGTTGGTACCCTTTGATCAGTATCTATTTCCTTTATTTACTCATATGATGGACACTTAGATTGATTATAAATCTTGGCTCTTTTGAATAATACTGCATTGAATATGGGAATGAAAATATGTTTTTGACATATTAATTTCACTTTTTTTAATACCCAGGAGTGGAATTTATAGATCATAAGGTAATTCTGTTTTCAATTGTTTATGGAATTTCCACAGTAGTTGTACTAATGTGGATTCCCACCAAGAGTGTGCAAAGATTCCCTTTTTTCAACATCTTATCCAATACTTGTAATCTCTTATCTTTTTTGTAGTATTCATTCTAACAGGTGTGAGATATTTCATTATGATTTAGGTTTTTGTATTTTTTTCATTTACCTGAAGATTAGTGTGGGTGAGCACTTTTTCAGGTAACAGCTGTCTTCTTCTGAGAAATATTCATTCAGATTTTTGTCATTTTTCATCTGATTATTTGCTTCCTTACTCTTATTTGCATTTCTCTTGTATTTTGGATATTAATTCCTTATCAGATGTATGGTTTTCAAATATTTTCTCCCATTTCACATTTTAGTTTTTTACTTCTGCCAATTATTGACTTAGCTGTACAAAAATTTTCTTAAAAAAATGTAATCTCAGCCATCTATATTTGCTTTTGTTGCCTGTGCTTTTGATGTCATACTGAAAAAATCACTGCCCACACTAATATCATAGCGCTTGTTCCCTGTATTTTTTTCTAAGATGCTTAGATGCTTCTTAGATCCTTTCAGATACTTCTTGTAACTTTTTAATACATTTTGATTTGAGTTTTGTGTATGGTGTGAGTAAATACACAAAGGATCTAATTATATTCTTTTGCATTTGAATATAAGACTGTCCCAATACCATTTATTGAAAAAAACAAAACAAAACTATACTTTCCTCATTGTGTGTTCTTGGTGCCTTTGCTTAAAATCAACTGAGCATAAGTACATGAATTTATTTTTGGGTTTTCAATTCTGTTCCATTGGGTTTTGTGTCCTTTTTCGTTCAAGTACTATGGTGTTTTGATTGTTACAGTTTTGTATATTTTTAAGTCAGGTGCTAATGATGCCTCCAGCTTTTTTTTTTTCTCACAATTACTTTAGTTATGCTTTTGTGAATTCATATGAATTTTAGGATTTTTTTTCTATTTCTGTGGAAAATGCCTTTTGCATTCTGATAGGTATTCCATTAAATCTGTAGAGAGCTTTGAGTGGTATAGATATTTTAACAATACCAATCTTTCAGTACATTAACATGGGACATCTTCTTATTTATTGATTTATTATTTATTTACTTATTTATTTATTTGTATCTTCTTCAATTTCTTTCATCAATATCTTATGGTTTTCAATATATAGATTTTTCACCACTTAAGTTAAATTTATTCCTAAGTATTTTATTGTTTTTAATGTTATTGAAAATGGAATGGTTTTCCTAATTTTGCCTTTGGATAGTTTGTTGTTGATGTATAAAACATAGCTGATTTTTGCATATTGACCTTATATCCTGCAGCTTTATGGCATTCATTTGTGATGAAATTTATGCAAAACATTAAAGATGTTTATGAAATACGAAAATTTTCTTCAACACAAGATACAGAAGATAGTGTCCCAATGTCTGATTGAATATCTGTACCTTGACTAGCTTCTATATGAGAATAGTCTGAGAGGAAACAATCATATACAGGGAAGATCCACTGTGTCATTCTAACTTCAGGAACATCTTTGCTTTTAGATTTTAAGTGTTGACTATTTTGTCTTCCAAGTTCAGCCTAAGAAATCCAGTATTAAGTAATACCCTTTAGTCATTGGGTTATAATTTATTATACCATTTTAGTTTTTTATACATAGGTAAGATTAAAGCATGGCATCTGTTGAAAGTTGGGGGCTAGGGGATATAAGGGACTTTTTTATACATATAGCTCATTTGAAGAGGGTAGGTCTTGATGACAGAAAAGGTGACATGAAAACATTGGTTTGCTGTGGTAGAAGAGATAAGGAGGACAGAACATTATAATAAATACACTGGAATGCATCTGTGAGAAAGACAAGAGGACTTCATTCTGCCTAGCTCTCATACCTAGTTATGTTTCCCCCTACCCTGACTCACCCATTGTCATCCTCATGAAGTATTATACTAGATATATACAGACAGTTCCCTCTTCCCTCTCCTCTTCTTCTTAAACTTTGGATATTTAACTTAGTCAGTAAATCACAGAAGACTATATATAGTTTTGTTTTTTTATTTTAAAAATAAAAAAAACAATGATACAGAATTTCAAAGCAAAATAATAAGAGATTAACAATGGTTAATATATTGTGTATTGGGCCAGGGATACAGCTCAGTGGCACAAGCACCTGCCTGGCAAGTGCAAGGTCCTGAGTTTGATTCCCTGTACCCAAAAAATAAACAAATACTTACCCTTCTGTCTCTCTCTTAGACTGAAGCTTTCTTTCTCTCAATAAATATATTCTGCTCATAAAAAATACATATTGTGTATTGTTATCTTCAGATTACTTGCTCAGATTACATGATACAGGCATGAAAAATTGTTCAATAAAAGCAGAAACCATTCTTCTTGATGAACTAATAGATTATTAGTATAATTATCTATTACACACACACACACATATATATATACATACACTTTTCCCTTCTTTCTTTTCTCCTTTCCCCCATCCCTGTTGTTCTTTCCTTTTGAGAAGTTTCTTTCACTTTCACAATATCTATTGTGCATTGTGGGTCTTATTTACTTTTTCAGTTTTTTACACTAGTGTGACAAAACAATGTTTACACATGCAAGTCTGATTTATTTCACATATGAATATGGAAGATCCTATATATTATAAATGAAAAATGTCCTCTCCCCTTGACTATGTAGCAACATGAATACAGCTTTTCAATTTAATAATTTATTCAGTCATGCATTAATTTGGTGAGGCAGTTGGTCAGCAAAATTTGAGAAATCTAAAATTGCAAAATCTATGAATATTTTATAAAATCCATTTCTTTTATTTCTAGCCTATAAATGTATATTTGAGATATATTTTGACTACAATATAAATGAATAATTGATTTTCCTTAAGTAGGTTGGGGAACCTGAATAATAAAGGATTTAGAAAAACTTCGATTTTTATATGCTGAATTTGAGGTGCCTATAGGTCATTCATGTGGAAATATCTATAAGCAAGTGAAATATGAGAATCCAAAGTTTCAGATAGAGGTTAGGGTTGAAGATTTATATTTGGAGCAATTAGCTTGCAAGTTTTAAAAGGCTTATTACTTCAAGTAAGCAGATTTAGTAAGAGTTCAACTTTTATTGATGTTAGGCATAATAGCTTTTTAAAGATGTATGTCATATCATAAAACTTTCGGTGTTTTACTTGTCTTAACAATTATCTACTGTCAAATTCCTTGACCGTCAAATTTGTGTATACACTTAAATATTTCTTTTGTGTCTTTTAAGTTGCTAGTCCAATCCTAATGCATAAAATAATACAGTTTAAAAGAAAAGACCTATCACAGAGCAGAAAATTAATTAAAACATCCATCAGCTAATGTGACCTTTTTGAATTCTGAATGGAAGGGTTAGCACTTATTACTTAATGAAAACTTATGAATTAATTATTTGAAAATATTTCCTTAACCATATTTTTTTTATTTTAAAGAGCATAAAACAGAACAGAACAGAACAGAGTTAAACACAACAAAGCATTTCAGAACAGAACACTGCAAGCAATACAGGTCTTCAAAACATGACGATAGGAGATTAACAATGGCTACCCTAATGTGTCTTGTTTTCTTCAAAATGGTTGTTCATACATTCACATACAATAAACTCAAACAAAACAAAATATAAAACCAGATAAAACAAAAGAGTGAAAGCATTACAGGCCTTCAAATCAGACTGTAAGAAATCAGCAATGGCTACCGTAATGTCCTTTGTTTTCTTCAAAAAAGCTGTCCTGAACCATATTTATGACATAAAATATAAAACTTTAACATATCAAGGCACTTATTTAATTACAAATGCTATAATTTGCTGATAAGTATAAAGATGAACTGAAACAGAAGAATTTAGTAAAACAAATGGCTAGATTTATCAACAAAAATTTAAGCAAGATGTTAAATATTTAATATTTGACTTTCCCTTTTCAGTTTGTCTTTTGGCAAACAACTTTACACATTGATGCACTCAAATGGACTAACGTCTATAATGCCTATTTGATGGTTCTTAATGTTCCTGTTTGAGGCAAGTTAGAATCCTCCTTGCTCCATAAAATCCTATAAATATTTTAGCTACTGTAGACATTGAGTTTTAAAGTTTTGTACTCATTATCTTTGCATCTATATAACACTCACTTCCCAGTACCCTTAATATTATTCACTTTGTTTACCAGTCAGATACTATCTTAAATTTTAGAATTGCTTGCTCTTTTTGCAAATAGGACACGTTTATTACACTTCACTAAATTATTTTTTTATTTTCTTAATGAAACAAAATTCACATTTCTGTGTTTATTTTTAAATGTCTTATCAGAATAAAAAACTGTGTTAGCATGTATGAAATAAAGGTCATAATAAAAGCATAAAATAAGGATCATAAACAAGTCCTAGAATGTTTAGGCTGTCTCCAAATGTCAGACAATATGTGAAACATTTCACTGTTTTACACTTTCTCTAGTTTAACTCCATAAACTTCCAAACATGCTATGGAGAATATTCAATATGTTAAAATAAACATACAGTTCTCAGAAATTTTATTCTAACCTTCATATCTTATTTCCTATTTAAGAAGGCTTAAATTTTATTCATTCTCACCTTCTTATCTTATTTCCTATTTGAGAAGATATTTACGGTTGTCCAGCAAACTGTTGATGAGCTTTATTGCCTAGGTGTGACAGTTAGCATTTTAAGAAACCTTGAAACTCACCGTTTTCAACATACCAAATTTTAAAACAACATACAACATTAAGCAATGCTCAAGTGTAAATAGCATTCAAATTTATCCTTCTTTGCATCTGATTAATATTCCACTGTGTGTGTATACCATGTTTTCTTTGTCCCTTCATCTATCAATGGCTGCTTCCAAGATTTAGCTATTATGTTGTACTATTATAAACATGGGTATGCGTGTATCACTGTAACATAATATCTTTAACTCTTTTGGGAAGATTCCTAAAAGAGGAATAGCAGAGTCGAATGGCTATAAAAAAAGATAAATTTTAGTAATTTGTAAGAAAATGGACACACCTTGAGACTATAATGCTAAGGGAAATAAATCAGATGCACAAGCTTAAATATCATGTGATTTCTCTTACATGAGAAACCCAAGGTATAAATAAACTAAATGGCATAATAAAAGATAGATAGTAGCAAAAAAGGGAAGTAACTCTTTTGCAAATAGCAAGAAAACCAAAAGATGCAGGTAGGGGAGGGGATGGGGACATAAAAATGATTAAGATATATTAGGTACATGTACCAACTCTGCATGAGTCAGTACAAAAATTTTAAAAATCAGTGTTCAAATTATAAAGAAATATCTAGATACATTACTAATTAGGAATCAGGTGAAAATGACTTGTGAAATTGCTCGACTTTATCTAAGATACAATTATGTTTAAAAAAACTGATACCAAACTAAATATTTGCATTTATCTTAGTGTAGCAAACAGTGATATTGTGAAACAGTGACCAGAGTTTTATCTCATTAATATCAAATATTAAAGTTTTTAATACTTTATATTTCAACTATGTTCATTCCACTAGGATTTTATCATGAAGGAAAATGTGTGATTCTTTTCATGATCTACTTTGTATTTGAAAAAAATATCATTTTTTAGTGAAGCCATGGGAAAAATGAAGATAAAAAGGACATAGTCTTTCAGTCTCGGAATATCAGTTGAGTTCACTAGAGAAACAGAAATACACACACACACACACACACACACACACATTTGGGTAATCCTTAAAGAGTCATATATATGGAATATATATATATATATATATATATATATATATATATATATATATGGCTGCGTAAGGAATCAGGATGGAAAAATGCAAAATGTGTGCTTCAGAGTCAGACGATCCAGTCAGAAGTCAAAGGCCTGGAGCTTCCTGCAGAAGCTGAAAGGTCTGCCTCAGAAGGCTGATGGGTCTGCACTGGAAGGATGAAGGAACTGAGCCGAGAGTCCAAAGGCTCCTGTTATGGTTTGTATCTAGGTGATCCCGCCCCCAAGCCTCATGTAGTCATGGAATTGGCTGAGTCTAGCACTTGTGATTGTTTGTTGTCTAGTGCTGGAATTGGCAGTGTGAGTGCTGCACCCGCCCAGGGGCGGAGCCGGCATACAATGTAAGGTCCAGAAGGAAGCGTGTTTTTCCCTCTTTTCAGCAGTTCACTCTTGCAGGTGCCCTGAATGGCTGCCCCTCAGCCACACCACCCTGCCTTGGAGCTAGCTGAGTATGGACTGAAACCCCCAAAACTGTAAGAAATAAACCTCTCCTTCCTTCACTTTGGGCATCAGGTATTTTGTCTCAACAATGAAAAAAAAGTAACCAAGACAGCTCCTCTGAACAAGTAAAAGACAGAATGACCTTCTTTCCATTTTTAGGCTATAGGCATATTAGTTGGTGCCACTCATACCCAGAGTTGGTCTTCCCTCCTCAGTTTGTGGCCTCCAATTCAGTCATACACAGAACCACCAGAATGGTATTCCACTAATATCACAGGCCTTTCTTAACCCATTTAAGTTGGCATCACAATTAGCAATCACACTGTGGGGAACATTCTTGCAGCATTTTTGCAAGGATGTGGGAATGAGAAGAAGAACATCAGTAGGAGTTGCTTTGGTGAGAAGTTGTCTTAGACATGAACATGAGGCATGTAGCTAAGTGAAGTTTACCCTGGAAGTTGCCTCTTGTGAATCTGATGTATCTGTTTCTCATTAGCTTCTGTGAATCATAAATTTTGAGTTATAAAATAAGATACAGCTGGAGGGAACACCTTTCAGTGTTTACATTATCTGAGGCAAAGCAAAACAAATAGGAAAACTCACATTAGTTCTGTAACAAACTATTACGAGCTTTCTGCCCAACTATAGATGGCAAATTATAACCAATAATGAATGAGTTTTTTATTTTATATGTATATAAAATCATTGATTTCTCTTCATTTATTGTATTGCATTGTTTAAAATAACATGAAAATGTATGCTTCACTCTGAACTTCGTTGTTTAGATAAAATTAACTTTCTGAAAGGTTTGGAAACTGGACTAGACTTTTTAGTGTCACATGAAAAATAGGTTTTCTTGTGAAACCATAGACATGAAAAGAATATCTACTTAAGGCAATGTGACAATTTCTTTTAATATCCTGCTTAAAAGTACCAGAATTTTAAATTAAGTAGTAAATTTTTTATAACATCTGAGCCAAACCTTTACTTACAGTTTATATTTAAATATGTTGGTAGTGTTACATGCTTCTTTTTAATGTGTTATTTTTTTATTGTTCTCCTGTTCTTTTTATTTTGGGTAAGAAAAATTTCTGAGGGTTAGATGTCCAGGGGAAATAGCATTGACCTGAGAACCAGCAGCTGTGGAAGAAAGGAGTCTCCCAGGAGTCTGCCTTGCAGCAGCTGAGAGAGCTTAGGTGCTCTGTTGACTTCATTTCCTAGTAGCTTGTGAAAAATTCATGAGGAATTACCACTGACAGAGTACCTGCTCTGTACACTACAGCATTATTGCTGACCTTTACATGACTACTGCAAGCTGGGCATTAGTATGCCCATTTTATAAGTGAAGAAACTAAATTCAAGAAAGATAAGTTGCCCAAAGTCACACAATTAATGTACAACTAGTTCCAAACCGTCCATATATAAGGTCCATGTGGTTTAGTCTATACATTTATAATCCTATGAATTGCTTGTATTTCTCTTCAGGAGTCTTTGTCCTGACCATACCTCTTCTCTATTTATGCCTTTCTTCCCTAGGAATTCTCTTGAAAAACTAAAATTGATTTAACCACATTTTGTGTAATTGTTTTTTGACAATTTTCTCCCATTCTGATGGAATTTTCAGTATTTCATTGCAGGTCTCATAATAAATGAACTGCATACAGTCTTTCATTCTATGTGTAGCCTATTCTGCTTTAAATAATTGTTAAATTCTCAAAAAATGGTGTCCCTGTCTTTCTCAATGTTAATATTTTAGCATAATTTTTTACATCTTGTTTTCAGTCTTTGTTGTATAATTATGTCAGACATTTGTCAGATTTCATAGGAAGTTCCTTTTCCATGGATTTCTCTGTAGAAATGTAAATAAAAGAAAAATACACCACATGAGTCTGTCTCCTGGTAACCTTGCTAATCTTTATAAATGATAAAGGTGTATAGAGTCTGGGTTCATCATCTGTACCTATGCTAGTTCATCCCTTTCAAAATATAATCCTATTGCTGTGTCAAATTTTTATCATAGGTTCTGAGGTCCATCTGTCTAAAAATGTCTTCATGCTAAGAGGTTTCTTTAATAATACAAAATTTTAAACGTTGCAAGGATAAAGAAATTAAAAATGATCAAAAACAATTTCATTGTTTTAGCAAGATGTATCTTTATTTCCCCAGAGGTTGATAATGTTTAAAAATTATAAATGAAGTAGTTCCTGTAGAATCAGGGAACTAGTAATAAATGATTTGAATTATTTTTAAAAATTCAGCTGTCCACATTCTTACCTTTTTACTTCCACTGATTTTGCTTTCTATGGGCAGTTATATCCTAGGGTTCCAATTTAAGAAATGAAAGCATGAGCTCCTCTGTTCAGCCAGGAGCAAGGCTAAGCAAATGTTAAGAAGAGTTCACAGCATTTCCAAGGAAAAGTAGACAATTTTTAACAAATATATAAAAGCACACATTAGCACAACACAATACATTTATTTGTGCTAAATACTACGTTGCTGCGGTGATATGGTGGTAGTGGCTATCACACAGCCATAACGCCTACTGCCCTAAAACGATCGAAAGGTACTGTAGGACTGAGGAAGCTACAAAATCATAGCCTGTGTACTGTCCAAACAAAGAACTCCTGGGTCTCCTACCCTCAGGCCTTTGTCTTCTTTTGGATCCCAAGAATAAAACTAATTCTCACTTCTAACTGTATATACCTTTGTAGCTTTCAAATTCATGATCCTGCTTCTGTTTTCTGTTTTAAAAACTGCATACTTATTGAGTATTAGGTACAATACTCACTATTTTGGGTACTTCATGTTTAGTAAACCTGAAAGATTTAATAAGACAAATACGAAGATGCTCATTTTATGGGTGAAACTGTTGATGTGCAATGTTGTCTAACACAAAGTGTCTCATAATTCACACTGAGATGAAGCTAATTTCAAAGTCTGTCTTATCCACTGTACTTTGTTTCCTTTTCATGTCCCTTTTTTCAGCCAATATGGTATAGATTGTTTTATACATAGTTTTGTATAATAGATTCTCAGTTTTAGCATCTTTTTATGGAAAGTTTAAAGATAAACTACACAGTGTTCATAATTAGATATGCTTTGCAAATATATTTTGCCATTTTTGAAATTCTACCAGCCAAAATGCATTCTAAACACATTGATAAAAATTTTCACTAAAACATTTGTGAGCTTAAATAATGACCAATATTAAGAAGCCACTCAGTCAAGTCTGTTCACTAACTGAACTTGTTTTTCATTCCCAAATTCTTGCTATAATAAAAAGCCCTGTATTCTTTTGCATGGTTACATAATTTTTTCTATGTGTTTAATACTTCAGGAGGGTTTTAGAAGAGAAATTAGAGCTGCCTCTGACTATCCAGTTATATGTTTATTTTTAATATAATGCATTCACATGGTTTAGCTTTGTAGCATCCTTTTGTTATTGAAAAACTGTTATTACTACAAATAATTTCATTTTAAATAATATATTTTACTAGGTGCAATTTGTGTGTGCATTTTACATTATATTTAATAAAAACACAGAGACCCTGGAAGGACCTGTTTCATGTTTGCATTCTTCATATATTTACTTTATATTAACACTTCAACTCATTGAAACAAAAGATTGATTTGTTTGTCTTTTATTTCTTGCCTCAACTCCACATTTTGTGATAGGAAAATGTTATTTTGAGTCTCACAGAATATCTTAAGGTTTTTAAATATATTTGTACTTAGCACACTAAATATTCAGGAAAATTCTTGAAAATCAATTTAATCTTTTGAATTTTGACTGATGAATAACATTTAAGCATGTTCATAAGGTGAGATACTGTGTTATTTAATGTAAGTCATATTCACATAGTGAAGCTGTGCTAATGAGTGTGGGAAATTACTTACGTATTTTAGCATGGTAGGAGATGGGTCATTTAGACTCCAAGGCCTAACGTATGTGCTTGTTATATCCACAAAACTTCTCCTAAGAGTATTTGTGAAATGGTTTAGGTATAGCATTCAATATGTACTTGTAGTTGATGTCCCAGAAATACAGGCAAGATCTTCTAAATATGTGAATTTCTCAGATTTAAAGAATTTTCAAGGTAGTGTTCTCAGGTGCTCAAACTATTATTGATTCAAAATTTTAGAGACTAGGATCCCATAAAGTTCCTGGCAGAAACATAAAGTCTCATCACTATTATAGCTAGACTTTGTGCATGTTTCAGTTTTTACTCACCTGAACTCTAGCAAATTGCTATTTATTCACTTAATTTCTCCTAAAGAACACTTTTCTAATGGTTGAGACATTTTTCGCGCGAGCATAAATTCTTCTATACTTAGAAATGTTAGTTAACAGTAATTTTTTTCATTTTGTTTTTTAGAGCATCAGGGCATCAGGCCTTATCCTGCTGGAAACAATCCTTTTTGGGTCTCTTCTACTATACTTTCCTGTAAGTAACATAATTATATTTTTAAAAATATATTTTTATTTTATTTCACTTTAGGAGTATTTTATGCATACATAAACATACTGATGTCTCACACTCATACACCACATGTCTTACAAAGCTCTCATTTATACACACATCACACACAAGGGCTTTACAGATATTTAAGTCCTATTAGTATCTGTATGACCTTAGTTAAGTTGCTTATCATTTTGAAAGCTGTGTCTGCTTATAAAATGGAACAAATTATACTTTTCTTCCCAAATTTGTGAAGAAGACACTTAAGGTAACATAGGAAAGGTATATTTGGTATTCCTCCTTCCTCCCCATTTACCTAAGTCAAAATTGTGAGACATGCCAGTTAAAACTAGGAAAACCCCAGTGGAAAAACAAATATGAAGAAAAATACATGTAAAAAAAAATACATGTAATGGAAAACAAATATAATGAAATAAACGTATGTGTTGTACTGTTGCCTTGGGTAACCATAGTAGACTCACTATCACACTAGTACCACCACCTATAATCAGAAGGTAAGTGCTGATTTTACTAATTCAGTTCCCCCACCTTGTGTTCAGCAGTTATTATGTACTAAATATTATGGTAATTTTTGGAATTTTTGTTCTAAGTAAGAAAACTTAATTCCTTCTCTCAAGACGTTCATAATTTACAGGAAGGTGAGTCTAAACGTTAGGAGAGTAGTGAGAGCATAATTTTGTGGGACACCTAGAAAAGATACTTCATCAACTTTAAGGGAGAAGATACGGAGATTCAGGAACCTGAAAGATGAGTAGCAATTAGAGGAAAAGGTCAGGCTGCCAGGATATTGTACTTTTTTCCCTCTTACCTCTTTGCTGTTCCATTCAGCTGTCTTTGTCATTGTTCATCTTCTCCTCCACCTTAACACTTGAGTGCCTCAGACTCTATCCTCACAGTTTTGTGAGGGTGCACTCACATCTAATCTAAAATTCTAAATACTGGCTATTTATATGCTAATAACTGCTGCATTTACATTTTCAGCTCAGACCTTTCCCCCAACTCCAACTCGTATGCAACTGTTTCCCTGACTCTTCCACAGAAAGGCCCCACAGAGTTCCCTATCATGTTCCTAGCCACGAAACTGATTTCACATCTAATTTGGTCTCTGAATCGCTGCTCTATCTTTCCATTTACTCAGGTCAAAAGTCTGGGAGTCATTCCGGACACCCTTCCTTCTCAAACACCCATCAGAAAACCTTTCAACATAGGGCTAGAATCCAGTCAGTTCCCACCTTGATTGCTGCTACCACCTTGTATGAACCAGGATCAGTCTCTTTTGGATTATTACACTATTCTCTTACTGGTCTCTGCTTTTCCATCTTTGTCCCTTACAATCCACCTACTTTTAAAATATCAGCCAGTCTTAACACCAAAGTTAAACTGGCTCTGTCACTCCTCTTTGCAAAGCTCTTAAGAAGTTCCCCATTTTATTTGTAATGAAAGCTAAAATCCTTACAATGGCTTCTAAACCAAATACCATTTGGACTCTGCTCCCTGTCTTACCTCATTGTCTAACCCTCCACACTTACTCAAAGTATAGACCAAGCATTTTCAATGTTCAGGCTTTAAGTTGCGTTTTGTATTTCTGTTTCAAATGTAAGTATATTTAGATATAATCTGTGTGATAGTCTGAATCTGCCCCCCCAAAACTCATATGCCATAAACTTGATCCTCAACATAATAGTTCTTAATACTGTAATGCCTTTTGAAAATTGTTTAAGTCCCCAGGGCTTCCTCATCAGTGAATTAAAGCAACTCTTGTTATGTGCAATATAACTGCCCCTTATTTGGAGAGTTTGGCCCCTTTTACCCTCTATTTTTTGTCATATGGAGAGTTTGGCCCTTTTACCCTCTATTTTCTGTCATATGAAGAGGTACTAGGAAGGCCCACACTAGACTGCCAGATGCTAGACTCTTGATTATGGCTTTTCTGGACTACAGAACTGTGAAACATAAATTTCTTTTCTTATAAAGTGTCCAGTCTCAGGTATTTTGTTATAACAACCCAAATAGACTAAAATAATCAATTTTTATTTTTCCATAAAATCGCTCATATTATTTACTTTTTATAATTTACTGGCATGGAGTTACACATAGTAATTAATAATAGAAGACAAGCAAGAATGTAAAAACTGAGTGTTTATTCTGCCCACATAAATGACATGTTATAAATTGTGATGTTTAATCTTGCCCATGCAACTATGAGGCAGATATTTAAGCAAGCCATAAAATCACATAAAGGTAATAAAACTTCTGGAAAGACTTTACTCTTCTGAAAACTGATTTCAATAAACTGAATATCAGTTATTGCCATTTTCCCCTTGAATTTCTACTTTTTCTATTTTTTTTACATTTTTTATTTCTGTTTTCTACCCATTCACCAGAGAGATCTTTTAAAAATGTCAAATCTGATGTCACCTCTTAGTGGCTCTTCAGTATTCTTATAATGAAACTCCTCACATGGTTTCAGATGGTGGATGTAGTGCAGTGCTTTCCTATGTCTGTAGCTTCATCTGATATCTTTTTCTCCTTTCTGTTCCTATGCTGTGCTTTCATTCAGCTCTTAAATAAACATGACCAGTCTCATAAACTGAAGAGTTGAAGCAGCTTCCAAGGAATTAGGTTGTTTGTGGAAGTCTAGGATCAGTGACCCTGCTTGCTATTGTTTTAATGTCCATAATTAGGCAACAAAACAATGCTGTTTTACACTATGCACAGAAGTTGGTTCTTCTTACCTATAATATGCATACTTATTCAAATCAAGTGGGCATACTAATGAGCTTGGATCTATAATCTATGTAATTGTAAAGGCTGTTAAGTAAAAGTACTTTAAAAAATTTAAAAATTTTAAAGAACTGAGTGCTGCTAAATATTCAAAGCAATTATTAGAGGCCTTTCAAAGTATGAAAGACAAATATATGCTAGATCTATGGTGATATCAAATACATATATTCCAGAAAATTTAATGTTTCTGTTTTAATATTTAGATCTTTAATCCATTCTCATTGTAATTTAGTGCATGGTGAAAGATACAGGTTCACAATAAGCTCTATACAAGAAACAGATTTAACTAGAAAGAAAATTCATAGACTGAAAGTCAAAGGAGAGAGAACAATGCCTTATGTGACAGGGAGCCAGAAAAAAAAGTAGGGGTAGCTTACCCATCAACTGCAGAATGAATAAGAAAGACATGGCATTTTATGAGGTGGAAACCTTCTCAACTATAAAGGAAGATAATCTCAAGGCTGTTGTAGGTGGATGGAGGCAACTTGAGATCATGCTTATGGATGAAATGGTTCAGAGTCACATAGGTAAATTTTGTGTTGTCTCCCTAGTATAACAAATGAAAGGAGTTAGTGGGATCCAAAATACACAATACATATTGGGAAAGTCAAAGGGGAGGAATAATCTAAAAAGGGAAAGAAATGACCACTATTAATCGATTATCATGATTTGAAATTCAGATTGTATTCATTGTTCTGATTAGTTTCATTTTTTTCTGATTTGTTTGATTTTATTATACTTGATGGCATGGACAGCTATTTTAAAGATAACAAAATATATAATTGCAGCCATCGAGGAAGTCCAATTATTTTGTTTTGAAATCCTGTATTGCTTTCATTGTTTTGTTTTAATTGATTTTACTCTATTCTGTGTTGTTTGATTATATTATGTCTGAAGGTGTAGGCAACTATTCTGAAGATAACAAGAAGCATTATGGTAGCCACTGCTGTTTTACTAGTATCTTGAAGTTCTGTATTGCTTTCATTGTTTTGCTTTGTTTGTTTTGTTTTGTTTTGTTTTAGGTTGTTTTACTGGTTTTATTTTGTTCGACTTTATTTATCCCTGATGATATGGGCAGTTATATTGCAGATAACAAGAGGCATTCTGGTAGCCATTATTGACTACTATTTACCCTGTTTAGAAGTCATGTACCATGTTCATTGTTTTGTTGTGATTGACTGTATTCTGTTTTATTTTGTTTGGTTGTATTCTTTTCAAAAAAAAAAAAAGATACGGATCCAATTTTAATCTCCAGGATGTGCAGAGCCAGTTTTTCCAGCATCATTTATTAGAGTCTGTCTTCCTTCCAGTGAATGTGTTTGGCACCTTTCTTAAAGATAAGATGGCTCAGTATATCTGGAGTTGTTTCTGCATCTTCTAATCTGTTCCATTGTGTCCTGTCTGATTTTTTTTAACCAATACCACACCGTTTTTTATCACAGTAGCTTTATTGTATAATTTCAAGTCATGACTCCTTTGTGATACTCTCTGTCTTGCCTTTGTTGCCCAGGATTGCCTTTGTTATTCTAGGTCTCTTCTGGTTCTAGATGAATTTTAGGATTGTTTTTCTAATTCTGTAAGACGATACTGAAATTTTGATTGGAATTGCATTAAATCTATATAACAGTTTTGAAAGTATGGCCATTTTCACTATATTGATTCTTCCTACCCAAGAGCAAGGGATATCTTTCCATTTTCTAATGCTCTCTTCAATCTCCTTTTTCAGACTACTGTAGTTTTCAATGTAGAGGTCTTTTATGACCTTCATTAGGTTGATACCTAGGTATTTCATTTTTTTTCGATACTATTGTAAAAGGTGTTGTTTTCCTAATTTCTCTTAGTGAGTTTGTTATTTGTGTACAGGATGGCTATTGTTTTTTGAATGTTGACTTTTTATCTAGCTACACTACTGAATTTGTTTATTAAACTACCAGTTTTGTAGTGGAGGTTTTGGTGTCTTCTAAGTAGAGTATCATGTCATCTGCAAATAATGATAATTTAACTTCTTCCTTTCCTATCTTTATTTCTGTTTGTTTCTTTCTCTTGTCTCATTGCTCTGGGTAAAGTTTCCAGGACTTTGTTGAATAAGAATGGAAACAGTGGACATCCTTGTTTTGTTCCTGATTTTAGACAGAAAGTTTTCAGTTCTTGTCCATTTAGTGTATGTTAGCTGTTGGTTTGTCATAGATGGCTTTCATCAGATTGAGAAAAAGAAACTGTATTCCAGTATTCTGTAGGGTTTTTATCATGAATGGATGCCACACTGTGTCAAAAGCTTTTTCTCTATCTATTGAGATGATCATATGATTTTTGTTTTTGGTTCTGTTAATATGGTATATTATGTTTATTGATTTATAAATGTTGAACCATGCCTGCATTCCTGGGATGAATCCCACTTGGTCATGGTGTATAATCTTCTGGATGATTTGCTGCATTCTGTTTGCCAGTATCTTACCGAGAATTTTTGCATCTATGTTCAGTAGGGAAATTGGCCTGTACTTCTCTTTGTTAGTTGGGTCCTTCAGTTTTGATATCAGGGTAATGCTTGCTTTCAGGAATCAATTTGAGAGCATTGCTTTCCTTTCAATTTGATTAAAGAGTTTCAGAAGTGGTGGTGTTAGATCTTCTCTAAATTTCTTATAGAATTCAGTAGTGAATCCATCAGGGCCTAGGATTTTCTTCTTGCTTGGTTTTTAATTACATCTTTGATTTCACTGATTGATACTGGTTTGTTTAGTATTTTTATATCTTCTTGATTCAGCTTTGGTAATTCATATGTCCCTAGGAATCTGTCCATTTTTTCTGCATGTTTTATCTTATTAGAATACAAGTTTTCAAAGTAGATATAGATGATCTTCTTGATTTCTGCAGGGCCCTGTATGATTTCACCCTTTTCATTCCTAATTACATAGATTTGAGTCTTCTCTACCCCTTTTTTGATAAGGTTGGATAAGTATTTGTCAATTTTATTTAATCTTTCAAAGAACCAACTCTGCGATTCATTGATTCTTTGTATTTTTTTTTGTCTCCAATGCATTAATTTGCTCTGATCTTTATAATTCCCTCCCTCATATGAGCTTTTGGTTTAGCATGCTCTTCTTTTTCTAGAAGTTTAAGGTTCACCATTAAGTTGTTTGAATGTGCTTGCTCTGTTTTCCTGATATGAGTATTTACTGCTATAAATTTCCCTCTTAGGACTGCTTAATTGTGTCCTGTAATTTCTGGTATGTTGTATTGTCATTATCATTCAGCTATATAAACTGTCTAATTTGTTGTTTAATTTCCTTGTGACCCATTGGTTTTTCGGGAGGGTGCTATTTAATTTCCATGTGTTTATGAAGTTCTTGCGGATTTCTTTTTTGTGCCATGGATTTCCAACTTCATTTCACTATGGTCTCATAATATGCATGGGATAATTTCAGTTCTTTTGCATTTACTTAAGCATGTTGTATGAGCTAGTATGTGGTCAGCTTTGGAGAATGTCTCATGTGCAGCTGAGAAGACTGTATTCTTGTGGGGTGGAACACTCTGTAGACATCTACTAATTCCATTTGTTTAAAAGTTTGGTTCACTTCTAATATTTCATTGTTGATTTTTTGTCTAGTTGAGCTGTCTTTTTGTGACACTGGGATATTGAGATACCCCACAGTGCTTATTTGATTTTTGATGCCCATTAGTATTTGTTTTATATAGTTGGGTGTACTGATATTTGCTGCATATATATGTTTAATTGTTTGCCTTTGCCTTGCCTGGTGGGTTCTTTCTGTTGGGGTTCATGGAATTGTAGTCTTTATCTCTTTCTAGAATGTCCTTCAAAACATTTTGGAGTGCTGGTTGGTGGTTATAAGTTTCCTCAGATGTCCTTTATCATGGAAATATCTTATTTCTCCATCAGTTTAGAAGAATAGTTTTACAGAGTACATCAATCTGTGTTGAAGGGTGTTTTCCTTTAGAACTTGGAATACTTCATTCCAAGCTCTCCTTGACTTGAGAGTTTGTGCTGAGAAGTCAGCTGTGATTCTGATGGGGTTTCCTTTGCAGGTGATTCGTTTCTTTTCCCTAACAACTTTTAAGATTCTATTCTTGTGTTGAATTTCTGGAATCTTGACTATGATATACCTGTTGGTAGATTTTTTTTTTATTATTATGGCTAATTGGAGTTCTATATGCCTCACTTGTTTGTGTGTCAAATCCTTTTTCTCTACTGGGAGGTTTTCTGCATGACATCTGTGAACAGTTTTTTGTTTTTTTTTTTAATATCATTTGTGGTATCTCTTGCTTTTTCATTGATTCCAATCAATCTTTAGTTCTTCTTTGTCTCATCTAGCAGCTGCTGGATTGACTTCCCATAGTCTCTTGCTATTTTTGAGAAATCTTTTCATGTTCGCTAATTGCAAGCATGTCTTCTGTATCTGATATCCTGTCCTTACATTGGCTTACTCTGCTGTGAATACTTTCAATGGAATTTTTATTCTCTTGGATATCTGCTTGAACTTGTTTTATGGATGCCATTTCTTTGCTATGCTGAGCATTAATGAGTTCCATAATTTTCTTAAGTCTATTTTTTTTTAAATCTGTATCTACTCTAGTGTCACTAAGCATGATCTTTATTTTGGACACTATCTCTATGGTTGTTTGAGAGATTATTTATGATATGATTTTTTCAAAAGCTTCATTCAATTGCTTTGTTGTTACCACTTCAGAAAGGCCAGGCATGAGGCTTTTGTATTATCCCACCTCATTGCCCCCTGGGTTTGCCTTTGGTGAACTAGATGTCTGGGGTTGCATCTTGTGTATCTTCTTGTTTTTTCTTTTTTTAGTTTAATTCTTGGGGCAATGCTTGTAAATTGCTAATGTGTGTTGCTTTATTGCTAGTATTCAGGAACCTTAGGTAATGTACTTCTCTGAGGTATCACCCAGGAGTAGCTGGTTTTTGAGTTTTGTGTCTGTTGGAAGGTCTTAGCTCTTAAATTTTTTTGGAGATAAGAAGTTGCTGCTTCTTTGGCCCAGTCTCTGGTTCTTTGCCACTGTGCCACAGTATTTTCTATCACCCTTAGTCTCAGTCATGGACTACCAGGACAAACAGTTGTTTAGAACAATTATGTTATTTTTGGCTATGGTGGTATCAATAGCATCAGACACAACCTAAAAAATGACAAATGGAGCTAGCCATTAATTTGCCACTTTTAACTATATGAACTAGATTTTTGGTTGTATAACAAAATCTAAAACAAACCACAAAATTATATGTAGTATACAAGTCCTTAATATGTCAGTTTTGGTCTGAGGGGTTAAAATTTAAATGGAGAAAATAGAGAAGTGAAAGAAGAGGAAGAGATTAGAAATGAGCTTGAAGAACAAAGGGGGATCATGCTAACTTTGGGAAACTGGTGCAGAAGACTGGAGGGAAAGAGAAGAAAGAGATAAAAGGAAAAACAGAACAGAACCACAACCACAAAGAGGTTAGAAACCATGTTTACACTCATATAAAAACAAGATCAAACAATGAAGGAGAAAAAAACATGAAAACATAAAGCACAAAACAAAAACAAAGCCACCACCACAGCAACAAAAAACAAGAGAGAGAAGGAAATAAAGTTCACTTCTGAGTTTGTCTCTGCTTTCACTGGTAGACAACCTGTGGAGACAGAGTCCTAACCCATGTCAAAATAGTCCAGCAAGCCAGCAGTAGGTTTTTGGAGGGGTAGTAGGTAATCTCAGCAAGTCTGCACTTTCTGGCTGAGACTAGGCTCATTTAGCTCACTACTGTCCAAGCACCTTTTGTGGGTCTCAGCCCAGCTGGGACCTGCTTGATGGAGCCAGAAGCAGTTCTGAATCCATCCAGCTCCAAGACGGATACAGTGTAGTTGCTTTCTCTGGAAGAAAGACTGAGCCCTCTGCCCTCACTGCTAGCCAGTGCAATCCTTCACATCTGCTGCTCCATTCCACTGCCATGTCTCTCCATCTCCATGAGTCACCAGCCATCACTTTGTGCCCACAGGTTTGAACCACTCCTCTCATGCAATAAGTACCATGTCAGGGAGAAGGTAATGCCAGCTACCTCCTTCTTCATTGAAGTGTCTGTCTTCACTCTCTCTTTGAGCTTCAATTCATACTTCAGATCCTTCCTGGGTCCAGGGGACCCACTTCCCTCTTTCTTGTCTTCCTCACATTGCTATGTTCCAGCATCTGGATGTTGACTCTCCCAGAGGCTCTTTCTCTGCTGCTTACTGCTCTACCATCTTGGGCTCCCTCCTGTATTTTATTTTTGAGACAGAGTCTTACTTTATAATTCAGGCTGGCTTTGAACTTGGGTTAACCTCAAACTTAAAGCATGCCTCCTGCTTCACTCTCCTGAGTGCTATCGTTGGAGGCATGCTCCATGCTGTTTTGGTAGCTGATAGTAAAGTCTTTGGCTATGTGGGAGCATGTTCATGTGCATGGACATACAGGCATAAAGCATTCTTGACAGAGAAAAGACTAAGCTGGCCATTGGTTCAGGATTCTCTGGCCTCCTTGGGAGCTGCAGAAAGGAAGATTGTCACTTTGGGCTAGCTAGAGTTTTGCTCTAAATACCAGTGTTAAATTAAATGTTCAGGTGATCAAGTAATCCAAATACAACTTGAATATCCCTTGTCTGAAATACCTGAGACCTGAAGTGTTTCAGATTTTTAAGTTACTTGAAGTTTGGAATATTTGCATAGACTTTACCAGGTAAGCAGCCTCAGTCTGAATTCAAAATATGAAATACACTAAAATCCAAAACTAAGTTTCAGAGCATTTTAGATTTTGGTTAGGGATGTTTACCTCATATAGCCAAAGAATCTAATCTCCTGATGGTGTAAATGTGACTAATATTCTTATTTATGAAATATCTTGCCTACTTTCTAAGTTGCTGGAATTGGCTAAAGCAGAATTGCTCATGTAAGTTTTACTGAGTGTTACAGATTTTTTAAAAATACATGCTTGAATAAATTAGAATTGTTTTCAGGGCTATATAACTCCATGGAAGAAAGTTTTGGGAATATGCACTGTTCTACTGTGTTACGCAATGTGCTTTTTATTCTTCCTATGCTGCATATTGTTGTTCAGATTTGCAAGAATTAAAGTTATTTTTGCCTTTTCTAAGCAATCTTAGACTACAGATGATTTCATAACAATGCTTATATTGGAAAGTCCAAATTAGAGATTATCATCATTGTGCAGATGAGGACAGACCAAAATCCAACTAAATTTAGCATTGTTATAATTGGTAGTGGAGAGCAGAAGTATTTAAAACATTTTCTTGCTGATTCTCTAAAGAATCTCATTTGAAGTGTATACATTTGTTGCAAATGATTAGTATTCACAATCACCTAAAACTTCTATATAATTTATAAAAGAAGAAAACTTACAAGAACAACTGAAGTGTTCATTTTTTACTTAATTAGATAGAAAAGACATTTATGACTTAATATTATTGGCAATATAAAATCTAGAAGTTTATTTTGCCTTTACTAAAGCATCAGTTTTAGTTAATAAGATAGACTTTTCCATCTAACTCTGGTTACCAGTAATTACTGGTTACTAGTAAGTAGTGAGTGGCTGACCAATGTACTTGTTCATAAAAAATAATACAGGCGTGAATAGGATACTTATTTTCAGATTGTTCTCTCCACCCCACCCCAGGTCCTAAAAACAAGAACTGCAAAATAATAGAACTAGAAAAGAGAACTTCAGACACCAAGGTAGTTGGTCTTTTTGTTCTACTTCATTTTGTAAATGAAAGAAGAGAGGCTGAGATAAGGTATATCAACCTTCAATTCAACTTTTCTCAGCTAATTAGTGACAAAGCCAAGAGTAGCATCCAGTCTGTTAACTCCTGGTCTACCTCTCTCTTTACTCTGGTACTATTCACAGGGAGCATTCATGAGATGTTTAAATGGCATCAAATAGGAGCATTTTAACCATTGGTCATCCCTCTTCTCCAGTAGGTTTCCAAGGAAATGAAAGGCGCAGAGGATGAAAGAGGCAATCAGTTTATCGATTTTGTTACAGTGGGTAATGAGTGCCCAGACAGGTAGTGTGCAACAAAAAAAGAAACGGACATGGCACACAACAGTAAAGGGAAAAGTGGCAAATTTAATGAAGTTTACTTAGATAATGATATGGTCCATGTGAGTGGGCTTATACCAGCAGAAAGGAAAATGGCATGAGCTCTAAATGTATTGAATTTGAGAATTTAAAATGTTGTCATGAGTACAGGATGTCTTACATTGGGTATTTCAGGTCTTGACTGACAACATGATTGACAGGGTTCTGAGTCATGTCAGCTGTATGTATTGGATAAGTCTTTTCCCATAATTCACTCTGTTATGGTTGAGTGTATGAGATAAAATCCATATGCATCAAACTTCCATGAACTCCAAGCAAGGAAAAGTCACTATAGGCCATGCAGTAGGATCTGGCACAAACGCATCTTATCTCTAACTCAGGGGAATAGGCCTTAGGACAAGAGTTTGGGATGTTGCCCAGGTTCAGATGAGTGCCGTGTTTCAACATATCCAATTGTACTGTCGGTATTACTTTGGCCCTAAGAGATAATGTAAAATTCATATGACCATAGATGCACCATGTTGTTGAGTCATTTGAAGTTTCTAATATCCATTTATTTTACCCATAAAGATACCAATTTTATGTTTCAACCTAATATAATACCAGATTGCTTTCAGTAGCGTGGAATCTAATTAAGAGATGATTTTCACCCCAAAGCTTAAAACTAAAACATGGATTTTAAAAAAATTAATGTAAAGAAAATCCATCTAGAGCAGAGGAACCATCCAGATGCAGAGGAAAAGCAGATGGATATTGTGGCCATGCATAAGACTTAAAAGAAGACAAAGGGAAAACTGATGGAGGGGAGGGAGAATAGGAAAAAAAAGGCATTCAAATATAGCTGAAGCAGCTAAGTGTTTAATCTATTACAGTTATTTGATTCTCAAATTATTCTAGATTTAGCCAGTGAAGCCTCTTCAAGCAGGCTTCATCATCCTTTTGATATGATTCTATCATTTTTTGAGCACCTTCCTATTTCCTAGTGCAACCCAATGTTTTGTATTCATGTTAGCCTTTCATTCCCCCAGCCCTAGAATTAGCCTTTTTTCAAAGGAGCCCTCCTTCCCTTCAGGGGAAAATGGTAGCAATTCAGCTCTGGATAGATCTACTTCCAGTGTAATTAACATAGGTTTAAAAGTTTCTAATTTTATAGAAGTGTCAATGTTTTACACTGACCTAGAGTGCAATTCTCTTGGTGTTTTTTAGATCCATTTGAATTGATACCAGAGCAAATTTAAAGGTGAAATACTTACTAGCATAAAAATGCTGTTGAGAATACAATAGTATGGGGATAGTAGTTCAAAACAAGGTAGCTTAAAAATTGTGGAAGTAGGAGACTTATTTCCACCTACTCTCAGTCCATTTAACCTCTATTCCACTTTCTGTCTCTGAATTTCCCTATTTCAGGTGTTTCACCTAAGTGGAAGTAACTTTGGACACTAAAGCTATCAGAGACCAGTTAAATATTTTTTTCTTTTCTCCCGGGAAACAATAAACCTGGGAAATTCTCTTTCACCTGTAAATTGGTCTTTTTATACCTGTAAATAAACCAATTCTTTTCACCTGCAAACTGCACTTCCTCCCACAGACCTCCACTCTCAAGGAACTCAACCCAAACCATATAAATGTTTGAGCTGTTTTTTTAACTCAATCTGAGGCGGCTAGAAAAACATGAGGGGTGCAGAGAAAAGAGGGGAGAGAGATAAGAAACAGACACGGAGAGAACCAATGCACTCACAGGTGCGCTGATTCTCTGAAGACAAAGGCTGAGGAGCAAGCTTAAATGTACTCTGATGGGGGAGGGCACAGGGCTGCTGACATGGGCTGTTCAGCAAGACCTGGATGAAGCAGGTAGATGCAGGGGGTTTGACAAAGGCATTTTGGGAAGAAGAAACTGCAGGGGTTTCTGCGAAGAAGGAACTAGACATCATTATGGTTCCACATGTGGTCTGTCACCATGATGGCTGGGCAAGTCTCAGGTGGGGGACCTATCATGGACTATTCATGCTGTTCTTGCATTTGTTTTTTAAACATTAATGACTATCCTGTAAAAGATGCATTATGATTATTATATGTATTATATGGTAGTATTACTTGGTAAACACTAGATGGTTACAATTCCTACCACTAATGGTCTAGCAATTGTTAACTATGATGTCCCCTTTCCCATGATTGTCCCACTTGCTCCTGCAGCATCTGACACTGGATGACCTCATGATCCTCCATTCCCCTCCCACGGAATTCTGTTCTCTGGGTACCTGCCCCCTGCCTGCTCTCTTCCCCTTTACAGTCTGTCTCTTATTATTTGGAACTTTCCAGGCATCTGTGCATAAGTTTGTTTGGGTTTTT
>RJWT010008702.1:0-25988 GCA_004365215.1 Cuniculus paca | reverse complement strand
TCCTCTCCTCTCCTCTCCTCTCCTCTCCTCTCCTCTCCTCTTCTCTCCTCTCCTTTCCTTTCTTTCCTTTCTTCCTTTATCACCTTTCTGCTTTTCCATGCTTTATAAGTTTCTTATTGTTACAGGAAGCTGAGATAGTTAGAATTATTATAGGCAGTCAGACAGTGCCAGGTCCTCCATGGAGCCAATGCAAAAACCCAGATACCTTGCAACTGTAAAGAAGAAAAGCACCTCCTGCTATGGGCCGGTCCTGGGACAACAGATCAAACAAATACACCCACTTCCTGAGGACTGGTATTCTAAATAGGTCTCTAGCTCCCTAAGGAAGCTAGGAGTCACCTGTCTCGACCCCCTAGGGAAGAGTCACTGCTCCTTAAACATGCTCGCTGGCTACATGACTTGCTTCTCCATTTGTCCCGGACTTAATCAATTTTACCTGAGCAATTAACCTTATTGGTTAACCATAGTTCTGCCCCACCTTATGCCCACCTTAGGAATTCCCATTCTTCCCCACCTTGGACCCGTCTACTCTATAAAAAGTCCCTAAAATAACAGAGTCTTTGGCAACCCACTCAGGACCCTTTCTGTCCCTCTGACAGAAGCTTTCTTTCTTTCTCCCAATAAATATATTCTGCTCTTAACCTCCGTTGTTCCTAAAATTCATTCTTCGATTTTAGAGAACACGAACTGATACCAGACATAGTGGGTTGGGAGTTTCATTCCCCTGTATCATTATCACCTCTTTCTCTATATCCAGAACTCTTCCTCTATCTCCTTAGAATATAATATCTCCTTTCTAACTCTCATTCTTTTAACTGCAGTGTCAGATAAAGGATTTCTATTCTGCCATTTTACTTGGAAGCCTCTTACACTTTTTAGTTCTTAACTGGGACTCCCTGTGACAAAAGACAGATTAACAGGAGAGAAAGGGGATATGAAAAGAATTAAGATATATCATATATATATACCGGCTACCCACAGTAAATGCATTCATTGTGAACCACAAACATGTACTACAAAAAAGTAAAAATAAATAAACACACAAGATCAGAAGAACCTTTAACAAAGATATGGTTTGTTATGCAGATTTAAGTCACTGTCTTCTTCATTTTTAAGAGCCTTTAATCAACCTTCTCTCCCTGAAGCAGGGGGAGAAATGCTTACAAATGATTTCCTCTGTAGATGTAAAGTTCTCTTGCAAAACATTTTTCCAAGCTATTCCTGTATTTGAAGTTTCTTGAAATAACCAGTTCAAAATTATGTGGCAAAGAGATATATTTTGGCAATGAAAGTTCTGGTTACCTACAGCATATTTTGAGATTCTATATCCTGAGCACTACCAATGCCTTGTTCTAGTCCTCATGATTATAAGGTGTGTTGCTATACTTCCAGGCATCGTGTCCAGGACAGGTGAGAAGAAAAGAGCAAAACGAAACCAAGGCAGCAAGCAAAAATCCAAGGGCAAAGAGCGTTGTCCTTGTCCCTAATTTTACATACAGGAAAAAAAGAAAATGTACTTTCCAGGAATTTCAGTTCATATTTCATTGAACAGAACTATGCCACATGGTTACTATTACTGTCCAGACAGTCTAGAAAGGTGTTTAGCTTACCAAACTGTGTAGTGGAGGGAATAAAGAAAACGAGATTGTGATGCTTGGGAGCTAAAACTTACTCAGAGTCTGTAAAGTACAAATGTAAATGAATGATGTGTGTGAGATGGATTGGCTAACTCTACTGTAGATATTACAATTCTTCAACAGGCAATCTCACTTAAAATACTGAACTGCACAGTGCATCTGCAGAAATACATGCTGAATAGTCACCAGATTTATCAAAGATTACTTGAATATTTTACTTTCTTATTATTCCTTGATTTGAAAAGAAAATACTTGCAGCATAAAATTTTAGTAAAGTTATCTAAAATGTTTTCTTTTCCTCTATATACATATGAGGAAAATTTTTTCATGATCTCTTTCCCACTGTCGTAGGGGAGAAGTAAGTGTTGGAGTCCCCAGAGATTCTTATTAAAATGTCTACTATCTCAGTAGACTTTCCTCACCAACATTTTAAGCATGACAATGATTTTAAATAAATGATCCTTACATTTATGCAGGCTAATCAATTTGCAAAATTCTAAAACATTTTGAGAACTGTCTCACATATGGTATCTAGCCAAAAACAACAATTCTAAAATGGGATTTTTTATTATGTATTACAAGTTTCCTTAAAAGAGAACATATTTCACAGCCTAGAATGTGACATTATTGCCACACAGCAGTAAAGTCGATGTGTACAGTGTGTGGCATGCATCCAACCGTGTCATCCATCAAGGAAATTTCAGGGGTTGATTATACTACAGTGCAATCCTATAGTGGAGAATTACCCATTTTCTCATGAGCTATCATTTAAAGCATCCATTTGGAAATGAAATTTGTGACTTCCTGCTAACAGCTGTAAAAGGGAGATGAGGAGGGGGAGTGGTGGCATAGATTGCTGCTATTATGAGAGGAAGCAACATAGAAAAAGTAGGAAGGTAACAGTAAAGTTGGCAGTAGCTCTAAGAGAAAAGCAATATACTGAACAAGCCTTCTATTCTCCAGTTTTGTAATTACTGCTGTGGTGTCCTGAGAGTTTCTAAACTAGACCATTTTCAAAATAAGGCATATATTTTTGTTGTCTTAAATTTGCATATTTTTAGCACTTGAAAATTAGGATTGTACATTTAAAACATTGATAGGAAATAAAGTAAAGAAATGATATTTTAATTACTTAATTTTCATAGTACTCATACACTATTTAGGCCAAGTCTATTAATTTAGCTCACTAAAGAATGGAGGACATTACCCTGATAACTGGGACATATTCATGCAAGGTACATTAACCCTTGAGTTAACTTGATAAGACCTCAAAATGTAGAGTGCTTGCTCATGAGGCATTAGCTTCTCAAATTAAATTGAAACTTATTTTCTCTCCAAATCTGTGACAAACTCTAGCATTGGGTTTCCTGTTAATAAGCAACTATTTAAAAGATGAATGAGTAATTAACATGTGATTGTTTGGCATTGCAAAATCTCCTTGAATTTTAGAAAGTTTGATCACTATTCACTGATTAAGGGAGGAGAAGAATCCTTACTGGACAGAATAAGGTAACCATCGTGTTTACAATAAACACACTGCACATTCAAATCTGGGAGACAGAGAGGACCAGTTACAGAAAACCAGACAAGGTTTCTTGGAAGAGCTCATTTTTCAAGAAATGTACATTTCAACATTTCAAATAGGAGAACTGGTGAGGGATAGAAATTGGCAAGTGTCCTATGGAAGGAAAAGTTGTCACGTAACCCTAGCAACAACAGAAGCAAAACATTGTAACTTTGAAAGCTACATTTGTGTTAATTATTGTACTTTAGGAAAGGGGAGTGGTGCAGTTTGATGAAAGAATGAAGGACACTTAAGAAAAACTCTACAGTACATAATCTTTTTGTCTCTGTGTTACAGGAGATTGAACACAGGGCCTTTGCACTGAACTACATCCCTGGCCCCCCACCTTCTTTTTTTAAAAAAAAATTTTCAGGCAGGTTCTTCCTAAGTTAGTGAGCACCTGAGGTTTGGTTCAGACTTGTAATCCTTCCTCCTCAATCTCCCAGAATGCTGGGGTTATACGTGCATGCTACTATGCCTAGCTCTATAATAATCTTTGCAAATGAATAGGTTTGCTGAAGTTTTCATGCATTATGGGCCCTGAAATGTTTCTCAACTGAAAACTGTCTGTATCAGTGTCTCAAATAGACTTAGTGACTCTGGAGAAGTTCATTACTGCCAATTAAATTAGCTAGGCCCTGTATGTAACATTTCTATTAAATCCTGTAGTAGGGAAAAAAGTGTTATTATTATTATGGTTTTCGTGCTTCTTGTGTTTTTATTTTTTGCTTGATTTTTCTTAGGAATACGAGAGGAGGAAAAAAATATTTGTCATGTCCCATCTTTAAAAAATACGATACCCTGAGTGTGACAGTTGTGAATAAATGCAGTGAATAGATAGAAACTTAGGTTGACAATTTCTTTTCTTCACTTGTTGAGAAACTGATGGGCCTTGACTTAGGAGTGGTTCAGTTTTACCACATAGTAGTGCTCAGAAAATAGAACATTCATATTGGTTTTAGAACCTTGGCTGACTTGCTGGCTTGGCTATTCACCTGATAGATTTTCTTTTCCCAAAGGAAATCTCTTCCTTAATAAAATGAGCAAAATATTCACTTCAAAGGAAATAAGTTAATGTCTGAAAGTCACTTGACTGTGACAATAATTTGCGAGGTCTTAGTTTTGCTCTTTCCATATTTGCAGTTTTGACTCAATCGTTGATGTATTTTCAGGGTTTCATTACTTTTCTCTCTTAAAGGGAAATTATATTGTTAAGATAATGTAATACATTGTAGCCTGTTAAGGACCTATTTTTTTTAAAGTACAAGGAATATTCTTTCTTGTAGACTGTAATTATGGCTATGTTTATGATGTCAAATTATACATGTATTATTAGACCTTTAAAGTCCTTAATATATTCTGTATTTTACTATTTGGAAGCTTCATCTAATGTATTCATCTCTTGTACAGAATACAAATATTTATTTAACTAAAATCTAAATTATGTTTATAAAAACAATCTCTGAATTGACATATAGATTCCACTTTTCCCTTAATGGTAAAAAAGAGGGAATAATTTAATGGCAAAGAATAGGGTTGTTATAATTATTAAGTGATTTTAAATTCAAGTTATGTATTCATGTTCATTTATATAGTGTTGTGAAATAGATCTGTGTTACATAACCCTTTCTAAAACTGATGAAAAAATAAAAACATTATAACACTTCATGTAATAAATGAGATAGGGATTGTGGATTTTGAATGTTTGTTCTAAAGACTTTTAGTTTTATTCCTGAATTTACAGTGTTAGAACTTTATGCAATTTAAATTTTTCATACTAGTGGATTACTCATATAGGAAAGGGACTAAGAATTTAATCTGAGTATATGCATTATTTTTTTAGTGTATGTGTACTTTAATTTGTTTATTTTATTTTTTCATTTGTGCATTTTAAAGGTAGATTTTTTGTCAATCTTCTCAGTGCTAATTGGTGGGTTTTTTTGTATAGTTGTGGTTAATTTAATAATAAGAAATAAGGCATACATATTTTAAGAAGAAATTACAGAAACAATTTACATGTAAGTATTTGATTCTATTGTATGTATCTTGCAACTTAGATAAATTTTCTAAGAAGAGGATTGTTTTAATAAAAATGAGAGATAAATTAACTAGGCTTAATTTGTTACCAAACCACCATTCTGTTTGATTTGTTAATACTATTCAAAACTAGATACTGTGGATATCAGTTCATTGCAAAATGAGTTATTACTGAAAAATGTTCATATCCTTCTGTATATGAATTCTCCTTGGATAGGAAGGTTAATGTTTCCCTAATCCTTGGATAGGAAGGTAAAGGTTTATCACCTCCAAGAATGCTGAGAGGCAAAACAAATTTACCTAGAAAAAAATATGTTCTTGGGTGCCATTCTTGTAGAAATCTTAAAAAGCTTATAGAAAGAAAAATGTTTGTTTCTTTTATGTCTCAAGCAAGCTCATTATTTTCAAAAACATTTGTAGGAAAAAGTAGATTTTTAATTTAATATTACATATTGTTTGAAAAACTGTTTCATGAACCCAATCACAGGAAAACACAATTCATGGTCACTAATTCTTGCACTTGGCCCCCATTACACAAAAACATTTATAAGTCTATGCAATCAGCAACAAACCCCAAAGCACAAGGTACATTAGGAGCCACCTAAAACTACCCCGGTCATACCCAGCAAGCCCAAGTTTATCAAAACATGGGGCTTCTGCTTTAAGGATTCCACTGCTTTTATTTTCCTAAGATACATTTTTCAGAGAGCCAATAAAAGTTTCTTTCTTTGATCAAGTCAGTAATTCACTGAGATCTGTTATGATTATTATTATAACTACATTATAATATGAAGATTATAGCAACTTTAATTCTTGGGGCCATTTGCAAAAGCTGTCAGTTGTTTATCATTCAGACTAGCAGAACCGGGGGGGTTAATGGCACCAGGAATAACAAAGCTAAAACCTAAAGGTCAAGGAGCTGGTTGCCTTCTAATTGCTGTTTTCATAATTTAATACTGTCAGAGAACAGAGTATTAGAACAGGGAACGCTCATCTTGTGGACAGGTTTTCTACTTCTTGTGACATTTCCAACAACTCATAGCATGCCTGAATGAAACCTGAAGTGAAAAATGGGAAGAGTAGGGTGGCAGGAGCACCCTTCACAAGAGTTCTGTCTCAGACTAATTAATATTCAAAGATCAGATGGAGAACATGAGATCAAGAAGAAAGAACAAAAATAACAGGGAAACTATGGTATTTGAAAAGAGGACCATATATAATTGATAGATGAGCATGAAAACAGTGAGTTCAATCATTTTTGAGTTCTAACAAGACTGAGCAGATTTATAGCACAATGCTGAGGAATTTCTAATAGGTGAAATATTATCAAGAGAAAGAAAATATGCATAAAATTTTTAAAAGTATAACATTTTATATAATATTGACAATATTCACTATTTTTTCAGAAAGCAAAATCAAACTCCTCAGATATAAATCCAATAAAAGAGAAGATATTTTGCATTCTCCTGGCTTTGTTGATTTGTGAAATCCAAAACATACTAAATTGCTGCTATATGCTGATGGAGTATGGATAGCATATTGGCTTTAAAAAACACAGAAAATTTTAAAATTAATTTTAAATATACAAACCTATAAGAGTAATCTTTTGTGTCTTTGGCAGTAAAGTGGAGCCATGTCATAAGTAGTAATGAAGTGACTCTTGTTCTTATAATTTCCTTACCTAGATTATCCAGGGTAATCTCTCCATCTCAATGTTTTAACATAATACTATCTGCAAAATCCCTTTTGCTTTAAAAGGTAACATGTTTAATAGATTACGGAAATTAGGGGATGGACATTTTGGGGGAAGGAGAGACATTACTTTGTAAAACACAATATTGTTTCTTATCTCTTCAAAAAACATAAATTGAAACAATGGTGATTTAAATATTGTCATGAAAATACCCCAATATCCCTAGCTGAAATCTTCTAGCTGGATCTAGAAGGAAAAGTACATTTTTAAAAATCTGAAAGACATCATGAGATGCACAAATGACTTTTACATGTAAGGGAGCCTTACAAATACAAGTTGGCACTAACTGGAAGAGCATTTATATTTTCATTTAGGAAGAGATAAAAGGTGTCTGGCTACAAATGATGTTTATACCATTGTGGGCGAAACCAAAAGAACATTTTTTAATACCGGGTCTAAGGTTCATATTGTAAAAAGATGCAAAATTTCTCTTGTTCCATTCTCTAGCATGAGATTAAAATATTATCTAGACTAATAATCTTCCAAGAAGAATGGAATATATCATGGCCAAATAAATACACACATGGTTCACTGCTATGGTTTTCACAAAGGAGAGACATCAAAAATCTACAAGATGGCAAAAATAAAGAATTGATGGTTGCAATAATGACAAAGAAAATTAAATAGAAGAGTCTCTGATATATTCAAAGTTATCAGAAAAAAATCCCTGAGGGAGATTCACAAAAAAATATTTTTTGGTGGTGTTGAGGGGAGGAAAAAAGGAGGGAAGGAGAAAAGGAGGCGGAGAAAACAAATACATTTGGGATTTAACATCAGCAGCTTCATTTCACACAGGCAAGGCATCGCTAAAGAATAAAAAGACTATGATGTGGAAAAAGTTCTCACAAAAAACAGCTTTTGGAAGGCACACAAAAATTTCAAAAAGCATTTAAAAAGCTGTCATCATCATGATAAGAATTAAAAATGTGATTTTTAAGCAACATCACATCCACAGTAAATACAAAATTATAATACCAATGTTTTGGATTCTTCATTATAATTGTTGAGTTAGATAAAAAGTAAGTTAATTAAAATTTAGGCATACACTTTAAATTTAGATATAAGGCTAAGAATTTCCACTAAAATATATTTCTCACACATTTAATTAAGAAAAAATTGGAAAAATTATGTTTCTGTTTAGCTAATATATTTCTAGGTGTGCCTTTAAAGGCAAGAAATGCAAGGGGTAATTATAATAGCCAATGGTTTTAGAACTGTTTTTATTCTCTCCAACATGTGAAAAAGGTGGCAGTAGGTTGAAAACACTTTAAGTTTTAGTTTGAATCTGGTCTTAGTGATAAACAAATAACCCCTAATGCAGTGTGTCCACTCAAGCTTTAGGTACTGTTGATCTTGGATAACTAACAGATAATGTTATTACTCAGTAACTAATTGTTTCTGATTCTGTGCCATAGAAAGAAATCTATTTATCAAGATAAATAACAGCTATTTTCAAACATGTAGTAAAGATGACTAAAGGTTTAACCTTCCTTTATACCATGGAATAAATAAACGTCACCATTTAATAACTATGTCCTTAACACTCCCACTTTTCCACATCATAAACACTCCACACTTACCTTGCTTCAAGTGAGAAATCACAATCTTTTGATATTGAAATAAAGAGAAATTAGTAAATATGTGATCAGGATGACTATTCCATAGACTACAAATTGGTCAGAATTTTTCTATAAGAATATAAAACATTGATATACCAAATTAGTACATGTAAGAATATATATAGGTTAAAATTCTAGGAAATAAGGGGATGGATTTCATTCTGCAATCACTGATAATTATGAAAAAGAAAATAAAAGCTTTATATAATAAAACATTAGAGAAAAAAGGATGAAAAACAGGATACTAAACTAAGGAGAACATAATATGTCAGCCTGGTTTCTAGAGAAACACAGGTAAAAGTAAAGTCAGGTAAAGTCCCCCGTGAATCTTAGGTTGAAAAGCAAACATTTGAGCAGTTCATGGAGTTCTCTAAAATCTAGCATGCTCAAAAAGGCCAATTATGAGGTAAGCTGGCTGTTTTGGATTAGAATGTAACATTTATTATATCAAATTATGTAACAAAAAACTCGAATTTTCTGATCTTTACTCAGATCTTTGTTGTTCAAATAGAAAATTACTTTCAGACTATAAATGGAAAAACAAAGACAAAAGAATGGAAAGAACAGTAGAATCATGTATTTCTGGTTTCTAACCCTGACCTCGCATTAGTGTGACAGCAAGTTATTTAGTATCTCTAAACTCTGTTTCAAGGTGTTGATAAAATTTTTTTGTACTTGGTTTTCTTCAGTTCTTACCAAAGACCAATCAAATCAGAGAAAAAGAAACTCCCCCACACATACTATTTTAAATCTAATAACAACATACAGTATAGACAGAAACTGGGTAGCTTGGATAGGGGTTAGAGAGTGGGAGGTTCACACGACTTTTGTAATTTGAAACAATATCTGGTACAACAATCTAGAAAAAGGAAAAGCCTGGAAAGCAGCTCAATCCACCCAAGTGTGCCATAAGTCAGACTTAAGCATATAAACTTACTGCAAAAACTTTCCATTACTCTTTCCTCTGAAAGAATTCTGTTTCTGAAAGTAGCATACTGTGCAGGATTGCTTTAATTAGATAATATTCTCTCTCTTCTCCCTCTCTCTCCTCTCTCTCTCTCTCTCCTCTCTCTCTTTTCCTCTCTTTCTCTCACATTATTTTAGTTTCTGCAACTTCTGGAAATCAGACAAAAAACTAACCCCAAGCATGGCACTGTGACATGATGGCACTTTCAACTGAAAGAGATCGGGAGGGCCTCAGAAGCAAGGTCTCTCTGACCTTGCTCTATTCCCCTTTCATTCATAAGCTTGTCATGGAAACGGTAAATCCTCCCTCCTAATACAAACCAGGACCTTGCTCACGTAGGTAGGTACTCTTTCACAGAGCTACATCCCTCAGTCTGACCTGCCTCTCTTTTAAGGACATAGGAGCCTCCTGCCTCTCTTTTAAGGACATAGGAGCCTCGTTCCAGAGAAGATCTGCCTTATGCCTAGGGAAAGGAATGCTGAAGAGGTCAGAAGAATCTGAAGACCGACCCGACTAATTTCCCCACCAGCTTATTCATCAGAGTGGTCTTTGTCTAATCAAGCAAACTAACGAATCTAAAATAAAACAAAAACTACTCTTACAACAAGGTAAACTAGGAAGAATTGTAAATGTTAGCTAACAGGATTTATCCAGTTTCAACACAGGAACACTTTGAAAATTGTTTTTAAACAAGACTAAACTAAACTCTAAAAGCATTTTGGCAAGGAAAATGTCAGTTGCAATCAAAGGCAAAAAGTCATGCTTCACTTTTTAACACCGAATTAGAATAAAGTGAAGTAACAAGCTAAAGGATTTTTGAGAGGAAGGAATCGTAAATCAGACACTTCCTCTGCCAAATTTCATCCACATGTAAGTAAAGGTCATAAAGAGACAGTCTGAGCTATTCAACATCTCAACATACAACACTTCTAATAAATGTCTTCAAAACAAATACTTGAAAATATTTGGCAGTCAATAAAATACAAATCAAAAAGTACTCAAGGTTTAGGAAATTTGTGGCAGAAGGATTGAGGGGGAGAACCTTGAGAGAACTAAAATAAGTTACTGTGAATGCTGTATAAAATCAAATGCAAGATGAAGTCAAACAATTGGTATAAATGTGGATTCAAAATGAAATACAAAAATTAATTTATAATTTTGGAAAATGAACATGTACAGTTTAAAAAATAATATTTTATTGATAAAAGCAATTCGCTAATAACATGTTTCATTCATTTTTATAATAGGTAAAACTTAAAAATTATGTTATTCTGATAAAATAACATAGGTGAAAGAAGTTTTGTAAATAGCATTAGAAGGTGTTCACAAGCTTCCCAATTTACTGAAGAAGAAAAAAGAAAGGAAATCCTTTATAAAGCCTAAGTTAGAAAATAGTCACTACTTTGCATGTGTACATAAAACCAAAATTAAAAAAAAAACAGAAAATAATATGCAAGAAGAGCGAATTTAAGAAATTTAAATAACCTATGATAGGTTGGGGATCTAGCTCAGTGGCCTAAGCGCCTACCTGGCAAGTGCAAGGTCGTGAGTTCAATCCCCGGTGCCGCCAAAAAAAAAAAAAATAAATAAATAAATAACCTATGATAGTGCTAATAGTACTAATTCTATACAATTAGCAATTGCATTAAGAAGGTAAAATTGGTAACATTGGTCATTTAACATTAATAAAACATATGATTGTATGATATAGCAAAGATGATATAAAGCCATGAACACACCTGATAGTAGAGCATCAAAATACATATATAACAAATCTAAAATAATTTATTTAGAAGTATTTATTATACTTTCAGCCATTAACAGGTTAAATAGACAAAAAATAAATTTAGGCACAAAGTAATACAATGCTCTCAAATGTTTGACAAACTTTTAATTCAGCATGCCAAGATTATACTTTTTTAAAAGTGTCTACAAAAATTGAAATGAGGATATTTCAATCATTGATTCTTATAAAAGCTGCTCCACAAAGCCACACAGTCCTAATTCAGCTCTTAAAATCTATCACTAAAGATTGTCTACTAAGATATTTGTCAACTTGATTTTAAAGATCTCCTAAAAATTACCGAAATCCATAAATACATAATTCTGATTCTGCTTTCAAAATGTGTTTCACAAAGGCTTATTCGTTCACTCACTCATAATACAAATAATTGAACGATCATTCTATTAACTAGGAATAGAACAACACACAAAAAATCACCAAAGGTAAACGGGTATGTAACAAAAATGTAGCTTTCGATTAGTCTCATGTCAGGGCTTACACACAAAGAAATTTTATCAGAGAGGTCTTTCAAATTTTCAGGGAAACAATTTGTATGTTATATACTGAGTATCATTTTACAAAAAAGTACAATAAAATTCAAAGCAACTTTATCAGAATTGAACATTTAGATGTAATGTTCGTGTAGGGGGCCTGCTTTAACTAAGGACCATTGCAGTAAAACAGTGATGTTATTCAACATCTCTAAATATTCTGAATTTCTATTTTATAAAGAAATTGATGACTTTGCTAAAGAAAACTTCAGTAAAACACAAGAAACAACCAGTATTTTTGAAAAATAAATTCAGAGAGAGTGAATACAGACATTCATCCATTCATGTATGTTTATGCCTTCATATGACAACTTGAGTTTTGTTGTTGCATTTATGTGATGTCATTTTGTATCTACAGATAACTATCCTTTCTATATTTCCCGTACCTTACATCTTTCTTGTTCTTCTTAAAAAGAAATTCTATTATAAAAATAAATCCATAATATAAATGCATATATAGGGCATGCAATACATGAAGTTAAATTATAAAGTAGTAAATGAAAACTTTTAAAAACCCCTTTATAAATTATGTTTTGGAAAATTAGATGATATATTACTGGAGTATATTTATATCTATTGGATATACACAAATGATTCTATTTTTCTGTTTTGTACATTTGCCTTTTTAATTAGGAGGTTTCATGACAAAATACTTCATCCAAGACCTAGGCAAATTTCCATGTATTGCTATGTGAGAAACTGGTCCTTGCAGATTTTTGACTACTGGTTTTTATTAGCACTCAGATAAGTCAATCATCATATTTCTAGAACATTTACTACAGTAATAAAAGATTTTGCAAGTGAAAGGCTGACAACTGTATTCAATATAAGGCCAGAGGTGTTTCCTGGAGCAATGAAATCTGGAAATGTGTAGATTTAATCTCTGAACACAGCATTGTATTGTCAACTGCCATGCCACTGGAGACCGACGAAACATCTCATCACCTCTGTACTTAATTTAAGTGACTGAAGACTAGCTTTTTCTGATACAAAACATAAAATAATATGTGTCCTGGATATTACCACACATATTTTCTGAGATGTTAGCCAGATAGGTAGTGGTATTAGTTGTTTGAAATAATTTCTCAACTTTTAGTATTAAACCTTTAACGCTTCAAGGCATTACAATTGCCATTCTTAGAAAAATTAAATTTCACTTGAGAAACATTTGTATTTTGGGTAAAGTTTGATATTCGTACACATATATCCAACTCCAGTGATTTAACCATTACATTCCTAAATGTACATCATCAGACATACTTAGGGATTTCAACTAAAGACATGTGCAAGAATATTTATAGTTACATGCTACAGGATAGCCAAAATTGAAAGCAGTCAAAAAGGCCATTAGTTCAGAATGGAAAAATAATTATAGTTCATTCCTACTAAAGCATATTTATGTAGCCGACAGCATAACAAACTACATCTACATGTGATGGCATGAAAAAACCTCACACGTAACACTAGTTCAGCAAAAAAAGTGTATGCTACATGTTTCAGCTGCATAAATTTTAGAATGAACTTTGCAGGGAGTGTAGAGGGACTGCAAGGGGCAACCAAGAGACTTTAGGGTGCGGCCATGTTCTGTCTCTTGATCTGAGATTACAAAATCTGAGTAGCTGTACAATTTGGGTGCATTTTTATATGTTAATCATCTTTATTTCCATTAAGTAAACAATTTTGCTAATTCTTTTGTCAAATTGATGTTTAGGCAAGCTATATTTTTAATAAAAGTAATGATACAGCTCTCAAATATGGGACAAAACTATATAAATTAATGATCCAATTTTAAATATTACAAATGTGCACTGAGAAATGAGCCCAAATTATAAATAATTATTATATGTGTAATAAATGAAACATTAATTAACAAGTCTACTTTACAAAAGCAGACATTTAATTTGGGATCATCTTGAGATAAAGATTAATTGATATATTTATTAAAAATGAACCATGAAGTTAGTCATTGAAAGGATAATGATTTCATAAAAGAAACCAAAGGGAATACCTTTTTGTCCCGGATACCACCTAACTATTAAGTAACCAATTTTGAAATTTTTGGTATTATTTTTTAATCTCATGGGATGCTGCCTAAATAACATTCCCAAAATTTGAAAATTTTCCCGCAAAGAAAATTTTTTAAAAATCAGGTGATTATTACAATAAAATTTGCATGATTTAATGAGTTTTGACAAATTCTCAGTCCTATGTCCATCACTAAATCATGATATAAATAAAAAATTTCCCTCATTTCCCCACAAATTCCCTTTGGCCCATTTAGTTAATTACCTCCATGCAAACCTAGCTCTGGTCAACCTGTTGTCTGTATTTTATCTAAATAGTTGTTTTTCTTTTCTAGAATGTCATTGAAGTAAAGTGACATAGTACTCAGCCATTTGCATCTGGCTTTAACTTACTCTCAAGATGCAAGCACACTAGTTCACACATCAGTTGTTTAAATCCACGTAAATTTGTTGAAACTTGTTTGCCTGAAAATCTTGATGATTATTTATTCTACAATTTTTCATTGGTCTGTCCTATAAATGTTAATAAGGTCAAATGTTATAAGGTTAATGAGGTTCATAGTGCCATTCGAGTTTTTTATACCTTCTTCTATCTACATGTTTTGATGTCTATTGAAAAAGAATTGTTGAAGTCTCCTACGATAATTATGGCCACATCAATTCTCCTTTCAGTTCTATCAGTTTCTGCTTCATGTGTATAGAAGCTATGGATGTTCATATTTAGGGGTGTTATATTTTCTTAAAGCATGAAACCATTTTTTCTTATAATGTCTCTATTATTGTTAATGATTTTTCTACTGAATATAATTTTCTGATACTCATTGTGATCATTAATTTTATGTGCTAACTTGGCTAGGTTCTGGTGTTCAGTAATCTGGTCAAACACATGTCTAGATGCTGCTATGCATGTTTATCTTTAGATGTAATTAACGCTGAGATCAGTAGACACTGAGTAAAGCAAACTACCCTCCGCAATTGAATGAGCCTCCTCCAATCAGCAGAAGACTCAAAGAGGGAAAAAAAAGTGATGATTCCAAAGAAGAGGCGATTCTACCTGAAATCTACAGAAACAGAAATTCTGCCTGCTTCCAGTTCGCAGATTTTTTTATTCAAGGCTAGAACCACACTGAACTTCTGTCCTGCCAGACTGATCTACAACTGCCCCACAGTTCAGTCAGCCAATCCAATTCCTTCAACTAACTCCTCAGTCCCCCCTGCTCTTCTCCCAAAGCCTCCTTTTTTCCTCAGTCCTCCTTCCCTTTCTTTCACTTTGCTGCTGCCTTTGCCTCCACTAAACAAACCTGTGCCGTATCTAGGCCTCAGAGTTTGGGTTCCTCAAAATTTCTTTTTTTTTTCTTTTCTTTTGTTCCTTCCTGGCAGCTAAACTCTATATATAATTTTTTGTTGTTGTTGGGGACCATGTTATGGTTGGGAACAGGTTTCCAGTTGTCCTCCAGCGGCTGAACATCTGGGAACTTGTGCCTTTAATTAGTACAGCAATCTGAAAGTGCTTTTTCTTTTTAAATTTTATTTATTTATTTATCTTACTTTTTTATTTATGTATTTTCCCTGCTCTCTCAATAGCAGACAGCATTTGCAGTAGCAGTTGACCTCCACGTAGCACCAGAGGACAAGAGGGTTTGCTGCACCTCCTCTAGCAGAAGATAGCTTTTGGTTTCTGGAAAAGTACTTGTGGACTTACCTGGGTGTCTGGTATTCCTAGGAAATCTATTCTGCTATGCTAGACCATTTTTGAACTTCAAGAATTGAATGAAACTTTTGTTCTTTGCATCTTACCCGATTTCATGGTTTTGACTCTTCTTTTCTTGCTCTGCTAAAGGGGACAAAATCTTTGTGAACTGTCTCTCTGAAAAGGTGTTTGTCACCCCTTTTGAATTCAGTTCACCTAGTTTTCTGTAACCGGAGTTCTCTGATAGAGTCAAAAAGATTGTGATTTAGTAGTTCATCTTGTTTGTTCTCATCTTTGAGGTTGGAGTGACATTCTTATAAGATTACCTATTTTAAAGTGAAGTTGAATTCTCAAAGGAAACTTTAAGTCATGAAACAGAATCAATTTTAAAATCTTCTTTTTCTTTTGCTTATTCAATTTGAGACTACGAATTAAAGGCAATTTCTCAATCTTTAAAATATTCCATTCTCTTTTTATAAACATGCAAATCTTATGACCCTCTTTCGTGTTATTTAAAACTCAAAAAAGTTCATGACATAAACAACACAGCAAAGCAACAAGACAAATTATGTTTTGTGCTAATATTTCTCTTGCTTTTCTAAATGGATAGTCATAAGACTTGCCTAATTACATATAATTAGATAGTAAATAAATGTTTGTCATGTAAGTGAATGACTGAATGAATGAATGAACCAAAGTTTACTGTTCCGTTAAGCTGTTATAAACTCATTTGGATTCCAAATATTTTAGATACCAAGAAAAAAAAACCTGCTAGCATGTTTTGGAGTCAAAAGTTGCAATTTCTCCTTACCACAAACAATATACTGCCTGTACTCTCTTTTCTCAAACACTTATCTGCTGAGAAGTAAACATCTAATCACCAGTCTCTCAAACTCAATTCTAATTAGTCCTTTTTAAAATATATCTTTATTTTTAATTGATACCCAATATCTATGCAAATTTATAAGGTAGAGTGTAAAAAGACTTTAATATTGGTAAAATTATACACCCAATTTATCTATTTTTTCCTTTTGCGGTTTGTGCTTTCGGTGTTATAGCTAAGAAATCATTGCCAAAATATATATGAAGATTTTTCCCTCATATATTCTTTAAAAAAGTGTAATGTGTGATAGTTGTACACATTAATAGTGTGATGTTTCAAAAAGATGTTTAGACAGTAAAAAGCCACTATGAATATTTTTGCCTGTTAATCTAGAGCTGGGTCTCTTAACTCAGTTGCAGATTTAATACTTAATGTTTGAGATCCCAAGAGATAAAAATATCTTAGCTTATTCTCTAGTGAAAAGTTGCAATCACTTTTGTCATATCAGGGACAAATATTCTCTTTAGTCACACTCTGGTTTCATTTGCACAGACAATTCAGTATAACACAGGTCTTGTGACTGTGCTGAAGTTCCGAGTCTCAATTCTCCCCGACGGGCAACTTCCCAAGTTATTGCCTCTGTGTTCCTGTTCCATGGTCCTCTTTTTTCCTGGTGTCCTGCTTTAAGATAATGCCAGACACCATAGTTTTTTCCCCACTCCGTGACTTTGTTCCAAACAACTTTCTCAAGATCAGAGTTCAATGTTTGAGTTCCTGTGGCAAAAACGAACCACCTTCTTGGTTGCCTAAATCTCCCTGTCTCTCTTCCCCACTCCAGTTCACTCTGCTCTGAACTCCGGCGGTTCCGATGCCTATGTCTTCTCTCTTGTTGAACCTTCCCTTGCCCTGCAAGCACGATTATGTATTCTCTCTTTCTGTCTTCTCAACTTGCCTGAACCTCTGCCATCAGCCTCAGCTGAGTTGATTCATGTTATCCAGAAGCCTCAATGAGGTTTTCCACACTGACCCCTCAGTGCCTGATGTGCTTTATCGCTTCCCTTGTTTAAACTATCAGTCTGTAATCTTACGGTCAGTACTGACTACATGAGGGGACTAAGAAAATGTATAAATGTATAAATTATCAGAAGAAATAACTTCATTTGGCAACAGTCTAACTGATTAAATACCATAAAAGCTGAGAAGATTATATTTCTTTTTCAACAGACACTCGGGATATCTGCCCCTTGTTCTTTTTGTGGTTAATGTGTTTCACACTCCATCTCACTTCTTTGTTCGTTGGCAGTGAAAAGTGTAGGGGTAAGAATGATGGGAAGGAGTAAAGAAGGAAAAAGAAGAGAACTTGCAGCTCATCGACTAACAAGACCAATGGCACGCCTCACTATCCTGCAAACCTTCTAGTTTCTTTGTATTATTTGCATACACGCATACACATTCACAGAAATGTGCTATTTAAGAGTTTCAAAAACAATGAATTGGAGAGATAGAAAAGCAAATCCTCATCTTGCCATGCTTTATCTATATATTTATCTAGGAACCTAATTGTTTTTTAAGCAAAGATATACCATATTTATCATAAATGAAAGAGATTTTGCATTTCTAAGAGTTATATTAAGTGGCACAGCCTTAAAGTTTACACTACCAAACCTGGAACAAAGTCTTTGTTTGAAAAGAAGCCGAAGTGTAACAATTGAATAGTGACACATGCTCTAACTATGCTCACATGCATTTATTTATTCCTCCTTACTTTTCAATATAATAAAATTCAACAGGGATGTGTAAGCCCCATTGCTGCTGATCTCCTGCTCTCTATTATGCATAATCCAGTCCCTGAAGGAGAACTAAACAGCTGCTCTACAATACTCATGGTAATCCTTGCTTCAGTAAAGACCTAGCCACTGTTCTCAATCAGAATTGACTTTCTGCAAAATAAGACTCTTGCCACAACTTTAAAGTATTCTCAATTCCACATTTCTAACACAAGGCAAAATATTGTGTGTGACTCATATCCAGCTCTACAACCAAACACCTTAGACCAAGATAAGAGTGTTTGAGACTAAGTACAGTTACTGATATCACCACTAGTCTTCCAGCACAAAACTAAAGGTCAGAATTTCTTAAAATTCTTATTCCTTTTATGTACGCTGCTCATCTTTCCTATTGCTTTATTGTGTTCCTTTTCATAAGCTCTTCTGATGTGTCTTCCATTTCTTCAAAGACTACTCATCTACTGAGAACACATTTTCCTTCGTTTGAAGAGGTGACATGTGCCCTACATCTGTACCATCTGGAAATGGTGAGAAGGTGACATCATTCTCTCAAGTAAATGTCATTGCTTTGCTTTGTCTTGTCTTCTTTGAAATATCATGCCTTAGTATCAGATGAATTTTTCAAATTTTTCTTTGTCACTTGCCATGCAAACACTCATTATATTATCAAAGGGCTTCAAGTGCATATGAATGATTATGCTTTACTCCTAAACTTAACAATTCTAGGCCTTTAAATGTCCACACTATTTTACTCTACTTTGGCCACAAAATCCTGATGTTATATTCAAATTTTCACCTTAAACAGCCCTACCTAAAACAATCTGAACAACAGCTCTTCACAGTCTGGCAAAAGTCTCTGCTATCCTAATCTCTCATTTTTCTCATGATCCATAGGACGTCTAAAAGTGAAAGAATATTATCCCTTTGATGAATTCTTTTCCCTTGGCCTAACAGGTCCCCGATGGCTTTGATCCTTTTCTCACTAAGTGTACAAGCCAAGGTGTACAGTTTATCATAAGAATGAATCTTTTACAAGCATCTTCAATTACCACAAGTTCTAACCTTCCATCACATATACCTCGAAAAATCTCCAAATATGAATCTGTTCTGCAAACAGACTGTGTTGTTTAAAAATACACACACATACTCATAAATTTATGCATGACAATGTCTTTAAAACTGACAATATGTGGGCTATCCTGAATAAAAACTCATCAGCTGGGATCTTAGCATTGCATATTAAACTTTTCATCTTTTCTTAGCTTTTCTTATTTCCTTATTGATAATTTTAAACCTCTACCATGTCTCCCTAACACAATTCTTCTTCCTATTCACAGCAGAAGTTCTTGCTACCTGTTTCACTGAGAAAAATGAGAACATGACATAAATTCCTCTCTCTCTGTCCTCTTTCTCCCTCAAGTACATCAACTTTTGTATACTCAAGTTATTTTCTTTAGTCTTGGATAGAGTACCTCTTCACTCAAAAGTGTCATATTATTAGCAGAAACACAAAATATGACCTTAGATTTTTATTCTTAATTACAATGAGGTGGCTAGAGTGGACTTTCTTACTGAAGCTTGAGAAAAACACTGATTTCTAGCTTGCATTAGAACCAGTGACTTCCTGCCTGAACTAGGGCATACCAAAGAATTCCTTAAACTCTCAGATTCTTCTTCCTCTAAGTGTAGAGTATCTGGAATACCAGAGGATGCTAGTAATTGACTAGCACATCAAATCCAGATTGTTGGGCACTAAAGATCTATGTATCCCACACCTGAGAACCCAACTTGTCAAGCTTGCGCTGTTGGAGGATACATATGGCATGAAAAGAGCTGACCCTTCTTAAATTTAGTCCTTGACCTAAATTAGGATTTTACACCATGAATCACTTTTCTATGTTTCCTTATCCTTTTCCTACATTCTCCTTACTTCAGTCTACATATAGCTTGTGATATCTCAAGCTAAAAAATAAAAACAAGCAAAGCAGCATTTCTGTCACCTCTTCTAGGTACTCATAATCTCTCCTCTTTTCCCCATTTTGGCACTTCAAAAATATCCACCACTGTCTTCATTTCCTACTGAAACTTCCTCCTAGCTGTGGGATGGTCCCCTTGATTCATTCCACAGCCACAGTAATCATACATCATACAACATCACCATCCTCCTAAGAGTCCTCACTGAATCCTTTGGAAATGGAGCTCATCCTCAGACCATCTGGTCTCCTCTCACATCTCTTGAGCCACCTTTCGCTCTGAATATTTTAGCTGCATCATTCTTTCATTTCCCGTCTTCTGCCTTACGGCCTTTGCATTTGGTGTTCATGCCACCTAAAATGCTCTTCCACAAAATTTTTTATAGGGTAACATCTTTTTAGCATTCACACCTTAGCTAAGCTATCAACATCTTAAAGTAGGCTTCCAGACCTCCCTCACGCACTTTAATATAGAGCAACATCTGTTTGATTAACTTGGTAACATGTACAGACTTTTGAAATTATCTTGCCTACTGGCGTATTCATTTGTATCTGTATCCCTGTCAGCCTGGCACTTTGCTGGTCTTCCCTCCTTGTAAGCAAGCACCTAGAACAACACTTGGCATATAGCAGGTACTCATTTTAACACTGCTCCTCTTCACAGGAAAAGCCTCACTCATAGTAGGTCTCGCTCATGGCCCCTTCACTAATTTAACCCACCATTTCAGCTCTTGAGGCCTCATGGTTCATTTTTTCCCTATTTCTTGGATCAAAGCAAAAGTGAGTCTGTGGTGCAGCTTGCTTAACCTGGGCAGAATATCATGTGGCACCAAGATATATCACAAGCTACCAGCTAATCTTGTGGGGCAGTGACTCTTGGCACTTTCCTGCTCCAAGCCAGGTGGAACAATGCCTACAAATACACGTTGAGGTCAAGTCAAACTGACATGTCCTTCAATTTAAAACACCAAGATAAGCCAAAAAGCCTCTCTTAATGGAAATTTATGAAGTAACACGTTAATGAATTAATACACATGGGGCCTTGTTTATCTTTAACCCTAAGATGTCTACTCTGTATATTAAGGCAAACCTCGTTGTAAATTTTCTGCTGCCCAAAGCAGAAAAAAAAAGTACTCAAAACCCTTTATTTGTATTACTTCTTTATGAAAGTTTGGCCTCTATGTTACACAGTTATCTCTTATGACTTGTGACAGGAATGCAAGTTGCAATGATTTTCATCATGTTTTTGATCCTTTTTCCAGAAGGTGAAACATTTCTCAGGAAAACTAGCCTAGCTCCTTCACTGACTCCATGCTCTGAAGAAAAGGAATTTATTAGAATAAAAAAGATGTCACTGGACCTATGAGTCTGCAGGTCAATGGAGAGACATGGCCTGGAATAGGAATTTGGAAGGGTTCTTCATACAGGTAAAATCTGGATGAAAGAAAATGTATTTCCCATATAGGGAAACACTGGTAAAAGGGAAAACAAGGGATACTATGATGGCTGACATCAGCAGGATACTCTCCTCCACCCCACCCCACCCCACACACACACGTAGTCTGGAAAGGAATGTAGAAAGAACAAGAATAGCATCACAGAAGTCAAGAAAGGACCACATTTTAAGAAAGGATAGGCAATCTGCTTTGTCACATGCTACTGCAATATTAAGACCAAAAGAGTCTGTTAATTGGCAAGAGTTTGACTATAACAAGTGACTAATTAGACAAACGTAATACGTGTGACTAACTCCTTTGTCATAGTAGGATGATAAGTCAGATGTAGAATTAATGAGCTATCAGGAAGTGGGATTTTTTAAAGGACTGAACAAAACACTAGAACAAAAATATGAATTGACATAGAAAATAGCTGATTCATGCTCAATCTTTGAAAACATTTATTTAGCCATAGCTCTTACTATTTAGTAAAAAATAAGTATTCCCTTGGGATGACTTTTTTTAAAATGCTCAGGATCTGAGTGAATTTGATTTTTTCAACTTATTAAAGGTAGCCAAGTAATTTTATATTAAGGTATATGTGATTATATTTTGTTTGTGACATTTATGGTCCTTTAAAAAGTCATCTCTGTTTTGGCTGCATAACTATATTATACATGTCTTCTTCCATTTGTTCTTAACAGGTACAAAATGCTTTGAAATTTACTGGTGCTTATGAGTCCAGTGGCCATCTCTAGAAAGATAAAGCAATTATGAATATATTTAAAAAATTAATTAAATATTTGCCTCAGGCACTGAAACTTGCCAGTGGGCATTCCTTGTGAGACTTCTCTTTTTTAATAAAGAAAAATATCATTTTAAGTGAATACTTAAAAAATCATAATAAAAGGGCCAGGGATTTAGCTCAGCGGCCTAAATTCCTGCCTGGAAAGCGCAAGGTCATGAGTTCAATCCCTGGTGCTGAAAAAAAAAAAATCATAATAAATGTTATTTCAAACTTTCACTTCAGCTCATATTTTTCATCTTTGCCATTACCACACTTATTATAAGAGCTCCTTAAAATTACTCAAGTTGTCTGTTTTGATTTAATCTAATTAAGCAAAAAGTATGAAAGCACCTTAACTATAAACTTTTACACAAGTAATACCTACTGCTGTCAGTTGGTGGGAGAATCAGAAGGTAGATGCTATCAAGACCATAAACCAGGCCTCTGTGAGCCATCCTAAATTTACCTCCCAGACAGCAAGTAATGTCAAGTGGCATTTTCCACTTGAACAATGGCAACGGTAGCAGTAGTTGTTTGTTTATTTGTTTGTTTTAATAAGACAATGCCTCCTGTAGTTACCTGGACCATTGCTATCTGCATGCTGAGCACATTAATAATAGCTCTGGCTAACAAAGGAACTATCAATTTTGTACCAACAATCAAGCTAGCCATTCAACCTGATAGTAATTCTTGACTTATTTTGAATATATAGCAATTTTTAGAATGTCTAAATTTTTATTAGCAATCAATATACCTCCAGAAAGGTTTCCAAAGGGTCGCTGTTTGTTGTATAACCTGGTATTTATAACCTACTGTTCTGCTTAAGATTTGGCTTTTTACTGTGCCTTCAGCATTACAACAACCATTCTTACATGAAGATATGAAATTAAAAGAAAATTGTTTGAACCATGAGCAAGTTAATTTGCATTATAGGCATTTTGCCACATTTTTATATTTGGATTCCTTTCTTCATTTAATAACTTCAAAAGGTTGCATGTAATTACATAGCAGAGACTCACAGAACACGGAGCTGGAAGAGCTGTTAGGTATCACAAGGTTCACTTCTCTGCCTGAAGGATAAATGTTTTCTACAATATCACTAACAAGTGGTTATCTAGCTCTACTCATAGAGTTTCTTTTTTTTTTTAGGCAAAAATTCTATTTTCTACAAAAAACAAAATGTCTTATTTGATCAATTTAGCAGTTATTCAGAGGAATGCCACACACAAGTGCGCACACACACACACAGAAAGAAAACCTAGGATCACCCTATATGTGGTGTTTTGTAACTTGTTTTTCTGTTTCAATAAGTCATCTTTTTATACTGTATCAACTTAATGGTCCTGTAGTATCCCACTGTGTAGTGAGATTATAATGTTTAGCCAATCACCTATTGGTCTATTTGGGTTTCCAATTTATTGTTATATAAATATGCTATGTTAAATATTCTGGTAGCTGACTCATACACATCAATGATTACTTGTTTAGGATACATTCCTCAAAATGGATCTACTGTGTCATGGGGGGCATGTTTACTTTTTAAAATTATTTGGTTCATGTACATTAATTTGTTAATCAATGCCCTCCCTTCTAAAATTCCAAATCCTGAACTGGGCGTGATAGCTCATGCCCATATTCCCAGCACTGGAGAGACTGAAGCAAGAGGATCACTAGTTTGAGGCCAGTCTGAGCTACACCATGAGTTCAAGACCAGCTTGAACTACACAATGAAACCCTGTCTCAATCCCCTGCCCCAAATCTAAAGTCACAACTCAGTCTGTCCTTTCAGCCAGATCAATCTCACTAAAGTAATGCTTCACTATTTGAAAAAACCTGAGTCGTGCAGGCACAGCTGGCATACGCCTGCAGTGCTAGCTATTCAAGAGGAGATGAGTTGCCCCCCTACTTATCTTTTCACACAAGGATCATAGTCCTTTATAATTTGGGATATACACTTAAAAGTTCCTTGGGATAAGCAAGCTGCACCAAGGTTATTTTTTCAATCAGCCTCCACAGGAAACACAGTGCTATGTATTGAAAAAGATTGTAAAGCTGTGCAATGAGTTATTGGAGAAAATTCTGGTATATTCCCTGATATCTTTTTTCTCCCCAAAATAAAAGACTCAATAAAAAAAATCACAACTGTCAGGAACAGACACTACTCAGAAGAAGTACAAAGTGCCAATAAATACACGAAAAAAATGTTCAACACCACTAGTCACTAGAGAAATGCAAATTAAAACTACTTGGAGATACTATCTTACCAGAAAAAATGGCTGTCATTAAAAACATATATAATAAAAAAATGTTGGCAAGGTCGGTAAAAAAAACTCTTCTAAATAGTTGGTGGGAATATGAATTAGTACAATCACTATGGAAATCAGCATAGAGATTCCTAAAAACAGAAATTTCATCTGATCTAGCTGTCCGCCTTTTAGCTCTTTCCCCTAAAGAGTTAAAGTCAGCATATTACAGGGATACACGCATACCAACATTTATATCAGCACAATTTATAACAGCTAGATATTCGAAACAGCATATATGGACATCAACTGATGAATGGATAAGGAAAATGTGGTGTCTATGCACAATGAAGTACTAATATTATAGGCAACTAAGTTAGATAGAAATTAATATATAGTCAGAGAGGGCTCACTATGAAGTCAGCAGAAAGAATAAAGACATCAGCATTCTGACTGGAGGTGCATCTAAAGAAGACTAGGCCTCAAGATAAAAATTCAGTGACCAGATTTACATACCTCCTTGCAAGACAAACAATAATTTGGAATTATACTATAATTCCAGGAAATCCAGATAGGCATCAGTCACCTAGGACTTAACCAATCCATCCTTTCCTGAAGATGTCTTTGTTCTTATCATGTACCCTTGCTTTGTGACCCACTTCTCTATTGGACCAATATTAGCTAAGTAGCTATACTTATAATCCTACAGGTTGATGGTAGTTTGAACTACATCATACCCATGTTGTGACTTTGATGTATAAATTACCCCAACAAAGGGCCTCAGTTGCAACCCACTTTGGGGTCCCCTCCTGTCTCTCAGGAGCTATCTCTCAGTAAATTTTTCCTATTTTTAACCTTCCTTTTTCCTTAGAATTCATTCCTCGATTGGGGTACATGAACTCATGTAGCAGGTGAGGAATTATAGTTTCCCCTATATAACTACTTTGCCTTAAAGACAGACATAATTGAGGCATTTGTAGATAAATGGATGCAACTTGAGAGCAAAATGTTAACTAAGACACATACACAAGATTAAATATCATGTGGTTTCTCTTATATAGAGAAATATATCTGAGAGAAATATATGAGAAATATATCTATATCTAGATACATATACAACATTTACACCATATATATCATTTTATGTATATATTTTTATACAAATATATTTACACAAGAGAAAAATATAAGATAGATAAATAGGAAGTAGGAAGAAGTTCAAATGCCCCCCCAACCAAATTACCTATTCTGCTGTTTAAAAAATATTTTGGTATATGCTAATTTGTTTCATTTATACTACGTTTCTTTTCATTA
>RJWT010008701.1:14715-26073 GCA_004365215.1 Cuniculus paca | reverse complement strand
AAGAAGCAGCCCCCAGTCCCTCCTCCTTTGTCTTTTATTGTATGCAGGCTACTCCCCTGGGGTGGATGTAGCACTCACACTATCTGCCTGCCCTTCTCTTGCACAGGATGAGGATGTTACAAACTAGGGACCCTGGCCCCATGCTGAATCAAACTTCTGACCTTCTCAAATTGACACAGTGAACAACATCCTAGAATGGTAACTGCTTGTTCTCTACACCCCAGGATCTACCGAGCCGCTGAGTTTTTTAATTAAGCGTCTAGACTTCTCAAGTTGACAAAATGTACAAACCATAACAGTCAGTTTGTGAAGATACCAGTTTCTCCAAGTTATATTCTTCCAGTTAAAACTTAAGTGGCATTTGAAGGAAATTTAAAAGTTATATAGAATAAATGTTGAAAAGCATGTTGCAGAGATAGAGTAATTAAGGCAATGCTTTTGAAATAGGAATGGGCAGCTAGGACTGTAGAATAGAATATAGAATACAGAAATGTGTGTTTGTGGGCAATTTTGAACAAAAAAGTCTGGTATTTCAGGCAATAGGGGAAAGAATAGATTCTTTTAAAAGTGGCATTTGGAAAGTTGGCTATTTGGGGGAGAACAAATGTCATTAAATCCCTACTTCACATTATAAACAAAAGTCAATTCCAGTGGAGTAAATCTCTTAAATGTAAAAAATAAAAAAATTTCAAGAATACTATTTTCAGAGGCCTGGGGTAACTTTGAAAAGCATGCCTGAAACCCAGAAACCATAAAGAGGTTTCTGGAAAGAGACTGACAGATTTAACTACACTCTTAAAGTTTAAGGTGAAAGCACCATAACCAAAATAAAAAAACGAAAAACAGAAGAGAAGTATTTATTGTCTGTAACAAAATGTATGAGAAGTCTATTTTGGCAAAACAACAATAAAAAATAAATGATAGAAAAATGAAAAAAGATATATACTGACGTTTCAAAAAGTAACAGCATTGGCAAATGCAAAAAGATGCTTGTGCTTATTAATAGTGAAGCTCGAGTAACATTTTCTGTTAAAATCCAGGAGATTGACAAAATGAAAAACACTGATCATCTCCTGTGTTAGTAAGAGTATAATAAATTTTAAGTTGGTAGTATCTATCAAAAATTATCCATTCCTTTGACCTATAGATCCATTTTTAAGTAATCCACAGATATACTGGCATATATACAGAAGATTTATACAAATATTCCTTGTTTAATGACGTACCTGTTTAACTACTGTTTGGATTTACAATGGAGGTGCATTATTTGGATGTGCAACCCATCTTTTTTTTTTTTGTACAGTTCTCTACATCTTGTTTATTAGAGCCTCAATGTCTTTTTTGTATAATGCAGCTTGTTTATACTGTATAGTACAGTACAATAGTTTTATGTTCTGTTACACACTACAGTGCTGCATGTAAGAATTACACAAATAAAAGCAGAGTCATCGAGTTGGAGTTTCTTTTGACCATTTGTTTGTTCTGAATATTGTAATGTACATACACAGTTCTTCATTTAGCGACAAATTCAGTTAACAGCCTAGTCACAGGGACATAATTTGGTCATTAAACAAGGAGTGTCTGCTAGGCACACAGTTGTACAAAAGATTTTATATATATATATATATATATATATATATATATATATGCGCGCATGAGTGTTTACTGCAGCATTGTTTATATGTGAAAAACAAATCAATGTCCAAGTTCATCGATAGAGAACTAAATAAATTTTAGCATACTCATAGTGTGGAATACTGTGAGGAGCAGGTGCTTTTAAGGATCTAGGCCTCTGGTGTTAGGTTACCTTGCTTAGAATTCTGAATCCATCATTTTACTAGCTATATGACTTATGCTTACTTAATTTCTCTGGGCCTTAGTTTTCTCATCTTTGAAATGAAGGTAACTGAATGTAATTCAGAGAGTTCTTGCAATAATTAAATTATAAAGTATATAGAATTGTGCTTAGACTCTACTCAGTATTACCTAATATCAAATTATCACTTTGCAGTTATAAAGTAGACCTAAAAAACTATAATTTCAGTAATTTAGAATTTTAGAGCAATGTTTCCCAAAAGCATGAATGTCTTTTTGTAAATAAAAATTTTGAATGATATATGTGCATATATTTGAATGTATATGGATAAATGTAACCTTTGGGGAGTAAGATTGGGGAGGGATATCAGATTATCAATTTTTAAATTAATTTTTTGATGGCTGGGGATATAGCTCAATGGCACAGTGCCTGTCTGGCAAGCATGAGGTCCAGAGTTTGATTCCTGGTACCAAAAAAAAAAAAAGGATTTTTTGGTACTTTTTGAATTTCTCCAAGCATGCACTGAATATGTGATTAAATTTTTAAATTTGCCATATATAGTGTAACTTTTGACTGACCTTCATTTTACTTTATTTTTAAACTATGAAAAGTCATACTCTCTATGTGACGTGTACTTTCACTTATCTTCCTTAGTAACTTTTGTAACTTATGGAGGTTTTCTTTGCAGGAACATGCTTACCCAGCAGATGAACTCATGCCTTTAACCTGCAGAGGTCGTGTTAGGGGCCAGGAGCCAAGTCGGGGTGACGTGGATGATGCCTTGGGAAAGTGAGTATAAGCGTGGTGTGGCATTTCAGAGTACCAACTCCTAGACTTCTTAGGGGCAATTTGCAGTCATATTCCCGGCACTGGCTAAATTTTAAAGACTGCTTTAAGTGTTGCTTTAAGCTTCTTTATTCCTTTTTATTGTCTTTTGCAAAAATTAATCAGTTTATCCATTAGGTCAGAGAAAAAGTTTGTTAATCTGGAGTAACTTAAAATATGTGTAAATTAAAAAATGTAAAATGATTAACACATGAAGTTTTACTGTTTTAATATTTTAAAAAGAACTAATGAATGTTCTTATGCATCTTCAAAGATGTAGAATGCTAAGGCTTTTCAGATTCCTTCAGTGTTTTATAGGTTACATTGTACTTTAGGTACATGTAACTGCTAGTTAATAGAAAGTACCAGTCAGTTGGATGTAATAAGTCAGCTTAAACATTTATGGGTAAAATATTTAGAATTTTAAATTTTGTGTCTCGTTATACTTTTTTCTTAGATTTTCCCTGACACTGATTGATTCTTTGGATACTCTTGTGGTAGGTTTGATTCTTCTTGGATTTACTTATTTTATAAATATCATAATATGCACACTGAAGTATTATAAATTTAATCAACATAAGTATGAAATGAAAGACTTAAGAATTTAAAATGTTTAGATCTGCTTCTACATAAATCTTTCACATGGTTGAGGTGATGATGTCAAGTGATTATCAAGTGGAATTTTGTCCATTAATGGAGATACTCAAACAATTTATGGCGATATCAGGTTCTCTAATGACATTTTATTCAGGAAGGTCCCTCCTCCCACCTTTATAAAAGGATGGTTGGAATCAAAAGAAAGTAATTTTGGAAAATGCCATTGATACTTTTGTGCCATAGTGATATGCCGCAACAATACCAAAATTGTTAAACTATAACCTTTCGAAACTGTTGATAAGTGAAAATTTATTTTTTCCAGCAGTGATTTTTAGCACCAATTGATGACCTCTTGGCTTTCTTTTTCAACCTCATATGATGCAGAAATTAATTTTGGTTAATTCTGTTTCAGAACTGTTGACGATGACATAGGGAATAGGTTGAGTTCCAGATGTCATGTTTCTAAATACATTATGTCTTTCTAGAGTTTTACTTTTAGATATTTAAAATATAAAAGTAGACTTGTTTAAGGATTTTTCCCTAAAGCATAATTCTTAACTTTAAATTAATGTCCTGTGTACTGGTTAATATTTAAGAAAAAAATTCTGGGTTAGCGGAAAAAATTTTCAGAATCAGGTTTTACTTCCTGGTACTGTTTCTATATTCTTTTTTCACTGTGCCAATTTTAGAACAAAGATTCTCAAATCTAATAGCAGTTTAGGAAGATCACCTGTGATGTTTAAAAAAAATTCCTGTCCAAATCCCAGATTATTCAATTTAACTGTTCTGGGTGAGGCTCAATATTATTATTTACTCTTCTAAAGTTTCTCTTTAGTTTTAAAATGAAGCTGTGATTGAGAAAACTTTGGTTGTTTAGATTTTTTCTTTCTTCTTTTTTTTGAGACTGGGTCTTGTTATGTAGTTCACCCCATCTTTAAACTCACTCTGTACCCAAGACTGGCCTGAAACTCGTGGCAATCCTCTGCCTCAGCCTCCTGAGTGCTGAGATTTACAGGCGTGAGCCACTACACCTGGCTGTTTACATATTTTTGGCAAGGTTAGAGTTTTGGAAGTCATGGCCTCATTTTTCAGAGAATAATGAAATGTATAAGCTACATTATAATAACTATGAAAAAAATACTGTATGTTTTTATTTTTTTGGTTCATTTTGGTTTTTTGAGATAGGGTCTTGCTATGTAGTTCGGGTTGACCTTGAACTCACTGTGTAACCTGGGCTGACCTTGAACTCACTGCAATCCTCTTGGCTCAGCCTCCCTAGTACTAGGATCACAAGAGTGTACTACTATGCCCAGCTTGTATGTTTTACTTTTGATTTGTAGTTCTAAGTTTTCTGTAGATAGTAGAGGGAGAGAAAAAGACAAAATATCCTGAAGGCCCAAGTGATTACCTGGGAGAATCTAAGTGGTGTTATATATTGGGTAATTCACATCAGGTCTGCTTTGGTCAGACCCAGTAGATGAGCAGAAACAGTGCTTGGATAGATCATAGGGGCATTTATCCCCCCTTTCCCATTCTGTCATCTTAGCTGTACTTTTCCACATCATGGGTTTCCCATCATTTCTTTATAAATTGATATTCATGAACTTGGACCCCAGGTATCGTATGTGTTTTGTAAAATAATCATTGTAAATGAAAAAAGTGGTCCCATGCCACATAAGCTTCCAACATTTAGAAATCTGTTGTCCTCTCTGATTGGGCAGCCATTTGTTATTTTAAAGATTATATCCTTCAGGCTATTCCTATTAAACACCTTGGCACTGGTTCTAAAAGTTTCTGGACCGATAGCATTAATACTAGCTAGGATCTGTTGAGTAATACAGATTATTCAACTTTATTCCAGTCATACTGAATCAGAAACTCTGGGAAAGGGGCCTAGCAGCCTGTTTGCAAACAAGCTTCTAGAGGATTCTGACACATGCTGATTTTTTGATTATTACACAGTGATGCAGTACTTTTTAGATACAGACTTTTTACTGTTTTTAAATCAATTATCTCAAAAGCTAGTATGAGAAAATATGTTTGTCTTTTCTTTTGAAAAAGTGGGATAGAATTTAGTGAAGGGCTGTAGGAGAGACCACAGACTCTTCAGAAGTCTGCATGTCCAAACTTGTGCTCAGCTCAGGAGTACTTGGTTGCGGTCCCTGGCAGCGAGCTTCTACTGGGATTTGCTCTGTCCTCCCCAGTGTCACGGCACTCTAGGCCCTCCTGTGTCCACTGCTGTGATTGCTGCGGCCTCTAATGACCACCCCCCAAGCTTCTTGCTTATTTGTGTCACCAGCTTCCCAGAGTTGGGGGTGGGGCGTTCTGTTTGCGGAGCCTACATCCTTAAGTATGTTGCATGGGACAGGTCATCAGATTCCCTGGGAGCTTGTTAAAGTGCCAAATATGAGGCCTCAACTCAGGGACTGGGAGAGCGTTTGATGAAGGACTTTTAAAACTTCACTATGCCTAAGTCACCTTGGAAACCTGCTAAAATGTAGATTCTAACCCAGTAGATCCTAGGTGGGACCTAAGAGTCTGTATTTGTGCTCAGATACCTAGTGGTGCCAAGTAGACCACACACTGTAAGTAATGAGTCTGGCAATTTGTGTTGCTCGTTATAGCAGGGAGGAACAGGAGGTGATTATGTGATATTGGTATGTGTGACTTTGAATTATTCAACTTCTCTGGCCCTGGTTTTCACTTCTACAATAGACAGTTGTCCCTGCTAATTATATTATTTCCTACTAATCTCTGGTTCAGAATCAGATAAATAATATCTATTTATTGAAGCTGTCTTTGAAGGAACCAAGAGTAAAGATCAGTAAAACTATTATAAATATTTTAAAATACTTTATAAAGTCTTTCAGTTTCAATCTTATTAAGTGGGAATAACCAAAGCAACTCATGTATCATTATAGCCTTGAAACATACAAATTTATTTTGAATTTTTTATCATTATCTTAAACATTTTCTTTTGAATTTAAACTGAAGAATTAGAGCAAAATTAAAGCACTTTGAAAGTTTTTTTGATGTTGAGAAGGAATGCTATTTTTACATTTTGTCATTACACGCATTAATATTTCTAATTAACTTTGTCTTTGTGATTATTTTTTCATTTTGTGCTTTAGCAATTAGAAAATATTAACAAGACTTATTACTTGTAGCAGGGCACATAATCTTGTCATTTTTATTTTGGTCACACCACGATGTAAGTAGAATTTCTATTCCTATAGTTTGATCTTCAAACTTAAACAGTTCCAAAAACCAGCCATCTAGTTTCTATTGATCACACAGTCATGCACTAAAATGTTGGGTGTACCCTTGAATTCAACATTACCATGAAATTTCGGGAAAAAATTCAAACAAATTAGATATAATGGGGGAAGAGATGAGACCTGGACTTACCTTTTTCAGCTAGAAGTCTAAGAAACTCATTAAATAATGGAGCTATTAGAATGAATTTTCTAGCTAATGTTATACAAAGATAACTGGCCACTTTGGCTCTTTTTAGGAACAAATAGTTTTGGTACTATTCTTGGTTGTTTTGATTTTGGAAAAAAAGCCTTCTATTTTTCAATTCAAGAAGTAGCACAGACTTTAAAGAATACATGTGGAAGGAAGTTCAAATATAAATTCAAGAGGGAAAAATTCTCAAGAGACAGACTAAGGAGAAAAATAAAGTTAACAAAGTGACATTAAAAAGCACTAGTTCGTAGGGTAGTAAAAGTTGTAAGAGGACCGTATGTGTCTGCATTTGTCGCTTGAGAATTTGCATGGATTTTAAGATTGAGAAGAAAAAGCAGTGAATTTAAAATCAGGTTTCCTACTGTGTATTACTCAGGGCCTCCCAAACTTTTAACTTTTCTTGAATTTTCTGTATATATTCTTATGGAATATTTTATAACTACATCAGAAGTCTTAGTGAAAATATCAGATCAAGTAAAAAAAAGTACTAAAAAATACTATAAGGACTAAAAGGTTGGTCAAGTAAAGGTAAAGTTTTTCTCATGTATCTAGTCTTTTACATAATATCTAATTTATACTGAAAAATCGAAACAAGCCTCTGTAATGATAGTGACCCCTTCATGGAGTTCATTTTAAGAATTCAGTTTTTAGTTTAGTCAGGATTCTAGACCTGCATGATATTAAACACTTGATATTAACACAGATTAGTCAGATACTCTGCTAAAAGTATTTCACGTGTATTATCTCATTTAAGAAAATAATCTTAAAAGAGCAGATTTTTTGTTTTTTAATGAAAGAACAGGCTCCAAGATGGAAATCACTTGTTTTGGATCAGTTGGATCACACAGGTAGTGAGTGAAAGAATCAGAATTGAAACAGGAGTTGCTTTTTTTTCTTTCTCTTCATGTGCAGGTCCTTACCCTTGGTGCTCTCTTAACTGTAGTAACATTGTAGCACTGCCTCTTTAGTGAATTGGACATCCAAGGGGTAAAGATGGCAGCTGTATAATTCAGGATCAATCTGCTGAAGACAGCTGTCTTCCGAGACTATAAGCAATTCTAATATACTGCTTGTAGAACAGGATGATTGTTTTGAATTGTAAATCAAATCCCAGGAGGGCTCACTTGAAGTAACTTTATATCATGGGTTTTTCTTTGTTTTATCTTTTCCACAGTGCTTCAGACTAGAAGTCCCAAGATTTCAAAGATTTTTTGTATTTTGAAACTTTTGTCATATTAGCATAGACTCTAGAGGTTGAGCATCCTTAACCCAAAAATCTGAAATTTGAAGTGCTCAAAAATCTGAAACATTTTGAGTGATATTTGCATGACAATCAAAATTTCATGTTTTGGGGCAAAATTTGGGGTGTTTGGATTTCAGAATGTTTCAGAGCGTTTCAGCTTTTAGAGCTTATTGGATTTTGAATTTTTGGCTTAGAGAAGCTCAAATATGTATAAATGTTTTAAAATTTTTTATTTTATTAGTTCATGTGGGCAATACATTATATTTACATTCCTTGTGGGGCGTTGGTACCTTTTGTTTCATTCCTTTTTTATCCTTTTTCTTTCCCCTCCATCTCTTGATCTCCTTCCCCTTTGAGAAGGAGCGTTCTCCCTACTTCCTATCATTTATCTTTTATTTTACTCTTTATTTTTACTTTATATTTCTCTTACAAGAGAAACTGTATATCACTTCTTTTGATGATTGTTTAAAAGTGCTGAAGACTATTGTATCTAACAAACAGAAGTGTGTAAAGGCTAACTAAAGTGTAGAAAGATGCACTTTTTTTTTCCGTTTTAGATAGTATCACATTTTTTATGTTTAAAGAATACATTGTTTTGTATTATGTTTTTGAGCCTTGAAGTATAACTAAGTTGGTTTTAGTAGCTCATTCTGATATTTCTCCTTGTCTTTGTAGAAGAGAACTTTATTTCATAATTTTTTTCTCCTAGGTATTAAATAAAACTAAAGAATTTGAAGATGCAGTGAGAAAAGTTTTAAGAGATGTTAATTTAGATAATGATGTAGTTGTATCTGTCTTTGAAACAAACATCAGAGTTCTTGGGTAAGTATGTAAATAAAACACTATAGCTATAATTTTAATAACAGAAAAACTTAGGGTATACTGCTTTGGTCTTGAAGGCAGTAAGATTCTTATGTTTAAAGGATAAAATTTGGGGTATTATGAAGCTGTGACTCTACATGCTATTAGTCACAGATAGCAAAGGGCTTTAGAAATACAAGTGTCTTTACAAGTCTTTACAAGTTGTAATAAAAAATACTGTGAATGGTACTACCAAGTGCCATCCAGTGGAAAGGAGGAAGGCTGGTAAAAATATTATGGTATGAGCTGTGTGTGGTGGTGCACTCCTGTAATCCCAGCACTTGGGAGGCTGAGGCATGGGGATGGCTGCAAGTTCAAGACCAGCCTGGGCTACAACGTGAGCCCAAAGCCAGCCTGAACTGGGTAGTGAGACCATGTCTCAAAAAGGCCAAAAAAAAAAAAAAGTATATATATATGTGATGGTGTGTTCTTATCTACCTTATTAACTAGATACAGCACTGTGTGAGTTCTGACTCTTCCCCAAAGTCAAAATGACCATGAAAAGCAAACCTTTTGCATCAATTCAGAATATCAAGGCAGCCATAACAGTGCAACTAAAGGCACTCACAAAAGAGAACTTTGAGAACTGATCCAAAAAATGGAAAGGACAATGGAATAAATGTTTGAAGCAAGAGAGGAGTATTGTGTGCAGAATTAATGGCAGTGCATCTTTTACTATTATATATATATATATATATTTTTTTTTTTTTAGTTTAATCATTCACTGTACTTTTAGATCACATCTTGTAGGTTGTAGACACAAATCAAGATAATGCCTGTGTAAGGTTTAACATTTGTTATATTAGCTCATCATAGCTTTTTCATGAGCTTAACATAGTTTGGTAACTTTAGGCAAGGTACCTCTGCAGAGAAACCAAATGAAACTGAATTTATAGGATTGCCTCCCAGCTAAACAATTTGAGATGTTTAAAAATGTGAAAATAAAAGATGTATTACCTTGTTGTAATATTGGTAAATTTCTTATTAATGGTTACTTTTGTGATGCTGCAAATCATTTCTTTTTGTCACAGTAAGTCTTCACTTTGGTTAAATATAAAGAAAGTTATTTAACTTTTCAGAGTTTATTGGTTAATAGAGTAAGACTTTGTTGTACTAGGAGAGTTAAAGATTTCATGGTGATACAATTACGTTTTTAAATTTAAAATTTGTTAAAATTGATTTATTACATTCATTAGAATAAATGTGATGCCTATGATACTCTTCGTTTTAAGCAAATTTAAGGTACTTACAAATGCCAGACACTTCACAACATAGAGCATTTGATTTATAAAGTATGTTAGCTGTGTGTAATTATGGTAGTTTGCTACAGATGCGTAGCCAGCAAAGAATTAAATTCTTCTGTAGTCTTCCCTCATGTGTGTTAACTTGTTGATAGCCAGATACACTGTTTTAGGTAGTAACTTTTCACCATTGAAGATATGGATAATGTGTTGTCTGTGTGATTATAGAGGTCTTTTGGGTGGACACTCACTGGCAATTATGCTGAAAGAAAAAGGCGAATACATGCAGTGGTACAATGATGAACTCCTCCAAATGGCAAAGCAGTTGGGTTACAAACTTCTGCCAGCTTTCAATACTACCAGTGGGCTTCCTTATCCAAGAGTAAGTAATTCTGAAAAAGTACAATAGTCTTACATACTTCCTTTGCTGTTTTACAGGGTGACTTTTTGCGATCAAAACTATTATTCCTTAGTGCCTTGAGGCTGAAAAAAAATGTTTCAAAGCTATATAACAAATTTATATTGATGTTTCCATTAACTTACATTTGAATGTTGTAAGAATTAGATTAGTTTATGTTTTACAGTGTCTTCTTTTCAAAAGAAAGAAACAAATGCTAGACTGGAACTTTGGCCAGAATTGTTTGTGCTGAAGTTATAGTTGAAGCAGTGAGAGCAGGTAGGCATTACTCTCTGAAGGAGAGGAAACAAAGAGAACACAGGACAGACCAGGGCATGAGGAGGAAGTAGAGTTGTTGTGGAGCGCATTCACGGATCTCAGAGACAAACCATAATGTAGTGGGTAGTGTTATAACATCCAAAAAAAGACATTTCAAAGGAAGGGGATATTCTAGCAAACTTGAAGACGTTTGGGTGCAAACAGCCTTGAATGATGTAATGTGGTAGATTAAAGAGGGGGAAAAGATTCAAAATAAGTGAAAAGTAGATATGGACCACTTACTGCTGTGGAATTTTGTTTGTTTGTTTGTTTATTTGTTTGAGACAGGATCTTGCTGTGTAGTTCTGAATGGTCTTGGAACTCATTGTGTAGCCCAGGATGGCCTCAAACTCACAGTGATCCTCCTGCCTCAGCCTTCCAAGGACTGGGATTACAGGCATGTGCCACCATGGCTGGTTTTGTTGTGGGAATTTTTTTCAGTGTTAGTAGTCAAAGGAAAGTTTGCAGCAGTCAGTCAAGGGAATATTTTTCATTTTTCCACCAAGACAGTTTTATATGTAAAACCAAGGGAATGAAGCCAGATAAAAAGTTCTTCTGATTTATTTCATTATTTATTAGCACTATTACTCTT
>RJWT010008701.1:0-14615 GCA_004365215.1 Cuniculus paca | reverse complement strand
CCTGGCTCTCTCTGGTTTATGATTCAGGACACTTGGAAAATTAATATTACTAAAACAACTTTTATTGAATTATCTTTAAAAAACTTTACTGACTGTTGTATTGAGTTTGTGTTAACATTCAGAATTCTTTATAATTTGGCAGTAGACTTTCTTTTTCCCATACTCTATACTCCAGTGAAATCAGTTTTCTATCTCAGCCAAAAGAGTCTATAGAGTTTCCCCAAACCCTGTAGATTTTTTTTTTCATCTCATCCTTTTAGGGTGTATTTCTTGGCATAACATCTTTACTGATGTAAGTCAAATAAAGTTCATTTCCTTCAGCAAGAAGTCACTTTAACTAGGTAGACAATATAGCATGATAGAAGATAGTTCTGTACAAACTGAAGGTCACATCCCGTTCATTTACTCATAAGTTTAGTTGATCATGACCAGCACTTTTTCTTCAATGGAATGGACTAGATTTAAATATCTAATTATTTAAACTTCTAGTTTTTGGGTGAACAGTTTTATATACTTTTTTTTTTTTTTCCTTTTTGAGGCAGGGTCTCGCTATGCAGTTCAGGCTGGCCTTGAGTTCACTTTGTAGCCCAGGCTGGTCTCGAACTTGGAACAATCCTCCTGCCTCAGCCTCCTGAGTGCTGGGATTAGAGGTGTGCCGCCACCCCACTCAGCTCTTTATATACATCTTTTTATACATTTCTTATTTCTTCTTTAGGAATGGATTACTATGAGAGTAGGGGACTTTTAAGATTTTGGGTAATTATTGTCTAGTTGCTCTCCAGAAAGATTCTTTTATACTTCCCCAGCATTATTATAGAAGTGTACATGCGATCATACTGTTGCTAACACAGTACATTATCATTCTTTTGTCAACTTAATGAGAAAAAAATTATTTTAATGTCAATTTCTTTATTAGTAAAATTAAATTTGATTCTTTTTCCTGTAACTTATTAAAATTAGAAGCAGAGTTATTTTAAGCAGTATAAAGACATTTACTTAGTTTAATTTATTTTTAGTAAATATTGTTAGTTTTTATTATAAACAGAGGTGCTGGATTTTGAGAAGTCAAGCATATCTTTTCTTTTACAACTAACATGAGAAGCAGGTATAGAATTGATATAGAAGAAACTATGAATCTTATGATAAAATTTAAAAATGTTTTAGAAGGCAACTACATAAGAAAATAATTCCTCCCCTTCCTTATATACACTTAGTGACTGCTTTTGTTCATGAAAATTTGTGCAGTCTCTTTAGATATTATAAATTGATATAATTTGCATAAGCCGAGGAATTTATTTGACAAAAATGTTAGTGTAAGAGTTTATGGTCATTTTTAAACCTTGTATACATTTTGTAATGTTATTTCTTTAAAGGCATTAAAAACAACTTGTTTCCTTTTCAATCATATTGCTAAGACTGAGTAAATGATACAACATATAGAGTTACTAGGAATTCTATTCATATACACATTATATGCATAAGTACATAAGAATTTTCAGGATAGGTACTAGGTAATATATGCAATTTATAGTTTACTAAATTTATACCTTGTAATTTATACTTTACTAAAAAGTGGCAACCTTTTAGTAAAAACTTATTTTTTTTATTTTAAAGAGGATAAAACCAAGGAAAATAAAACAGAATGAAACCAATCAGAACAAACCAGAGTAAGTGTTACAGGACTTCACAACATTACAAAATCAACAATAGTTACCATAATGCCTTTTGTTGTCTTCAAAATGACTGCAGATACCTTTTTACATAGTAAAAATCAAACAGAACAGAATAGAATAGAGTGAAAACAAAACAATGGATACAGTAAAGGACTTCAAAATAAGACAACAGTAAATTCAAAATGGCTACCATATATATCTTAATCTTTGAAATAGCTGCTCATGCTACCAAATATAACATAATCAAACAAAGCAAAAGAGAATAAAACCCAACCCAACAAAACAGTAAACAGTGTAAGACTTCAGAACAAGACTATAGGGAATCAGCAGTGGCTGCCACCCTGCTAGATGTCATGCTGTGTTCTGCTATCTTCTACACAGATGATCAGACCACTGGCCCTAGACCTGCAAGATCAGTGAAACACCAAAGCACCACAGGCATCCAATTGCATTTCACCTTAATAGCTATCATCACAACCCGTGTTTCTCTGGATTAGCTGGTTGCTTGGGGCGGAGTGAGTGGCACTTCTTGTTTGCCAGCCCACAAGCCGGAAGGAACTGGGATCTAACTGTCTCCCTGCCATTGGCGGCCCATGGGGAAAGACTTGGCTCTGTCTGGTCCAGCAGCCAGTAAAAACTTACTAGTAAAGAAAAAATGTGCTTTTTTGGTGAAAGGATGAAAAGCAATATTCCATATAAATGGAATTCAAAAACAAACATAAATATCTATACTCATATCTCACAAGGCAGACTTACACACAAAATTAGTCAGAAGAGCCAAAAGCTACTACATAGTGGTAAAGGGAACAATCTGCCAAGAAGGTTTAACATTAATGATTGTTAATTTATGTGCATGGAACATTAGTGTTCTCAGTTCCATAAAATAAGCACTATTCAGCAGGCCTCAGTACAATAACAAGTGGGTGACTTCAGTGTTCCACATTGACCAACAGATAGGCCATCATCCAAACAAAATATTCAACAGTGCAACAATAGAATTAAACAACACCAAAGATCAAGTAAACTTCACAGACATCTACAGAGTATTCCATTCAAAAACTATATAGTATGAATTATTCTCAGCAGCTCATGGAACTTTCTTCAAAATAGATATTTATACTGTAAAGAAAGTCAAGTTCAATTAAAAAATTGAAATAATTTCTTGTATCTTACCAGACCGTAATGGAATAAAACTAGAAATCAACAACACATGGAAATTGAACAGTTTGCTTTTGAATAGTCAGTGAGTCATTCAATAAATCAAGGGGGAAATCAAATGAAAATGGAAATATAATATACCAGAATCCTTGGGATACAGTGAAGGTAGTTTTAAGAGGGAAGTTTATAGCTGTGAGTGCTACTAAAAACACCAGAGAACTATCAAGTAAATAACCTAACGATTCATCTCTGGGTCTTAGAAAAACCAAACCAAACCCAGCAGAAGGAAAGAAATAATAAGATACTACAAGAGCAATACAAAAGATTGATGAAACAATTGATTCTTTGAAAAGGTAAGCAAGTTTGCTAAACCCTTAGCCAAGCTAACCAGAAGAAAAAGAACCAAATCAATAAAATTAGAGATGAAAAAGGAAGCAGTACAATAGACACTACTGAAATTTAGAGGGTCATTAGGGACTATTTTAAAGATTGATAGTCCAATAAATTAAAGAATCAAGAAATGGATAAATTTCTAGACACATGAACCAACAAGATATAAAAATCCTCATCAGAGCAATAAGAAGCTGTGAGATTGAAACAGTAATAAAAAGACTCCTAACAAATAACAGGACCAGATGGATTTACTACTGAATTTTATTAGACTTTGACACTAAACTCAAACTATTCCATGAATAAAAAGGGAAGGAATGCTTTCCAAGTTCACTCTATGAGTCCAGTATCACCCTTATGCCAGAACCAGATACGGACACACAGTAAAAAAGAATATCATAGACCAATATCCTTGATCTATAACATAGATGCAAAAATCCATACAAAATACTTGCACTGAATTCAACAATGTATTAAAAAGATCATACACCATGAACAAGTTGGTTTCATTCCAGTATGGTTCAGCATATACAAATCAATAAACATAATGCACCACATAAGTAAAATAAATGTAAACATCACGTAACATTTCAATTGATGGAGACAAAGTTCAACATCCATTCATGATAAAAACCCTAAAGAAACTAGGTACCAGAAACATTATACCTCAACATAATAAGGACTATATATGAAAAATCTGTAGCCAAAATCATACTGAATGGGAAAAAAGAAAAACATTTCCTCTAAAATCAGGAATGAGATAAGGGTATCCATTTTTACCACTCCTATTCAATAAAGTACTGTGCCTGAAATTTTAGAGCAGTTAGGCAAGAGAAAAAAATAAAAGGATGCATATACGAAAGGAAGAGGTTAAATTATCTTTGGGTTTGCATTTAAAAGAGCACAAAATTTAAATGATCTGATGCAGATAGATGTTTTAAAAAGTATTCTTTTATGTAATTTTGTAACAATCATCTTGAGATAGTAAGGGCTGTAGTTCAGTATGTGAACAATATACAAAAGCATTAATGTGAAATGTTTTTAATATACTACAACATTGACTTAAATTATTTTTTTCTTGTGGGAAAGGACACTAAAAATGGACTATAAATGTTTATTATTTTTGTTTTGTTATTGCCTTCTTATGACTACTCCCTGAATTTTACCATGCTTAGCTTACTACTACTCCCAATCTAGTGATATTTCTTCTTCTGAATTTTGATTTTTTTTGTAATTTTTATTTTAAAGAGAATAAAACCAAGCAAAAGAAAACACAATAAAGCCAATCAAAGCAAAACAGTATAAGTGATACAGGACTTCAAAACAAGATAATAGGAAATCAACAATGGTTACCATAATGCCTCTTGTTGTCTTCAAAATAGCTGCTCATAACTTCAGACATAGTAAAAATGAAACAAAACAGAACATAATAGACCTAATAAAAACAAAACAATGCAGTAAAGGACTTCAAAACAAGATAATAGTAAATTCAAAATGGCTACAATAATATATCTTGTTATTTTTGAAATAGCTGTCCATGCCATTGGATATAATAAAATCAAACAAAACAAAACAGAATAAAACCCAACCCAACAAAACAATGAAAATGATACAGGACTTCAAAACAAGATAATAGGGAATTAACAGTGGCTATCACCTGCAGAAGATCCCCCCATAGATGCTACATTGCATATTGTTATCCTCTGAACAGATGATCAGACTACCAGCTTTAGGCCTGCAAAGTCAGTGAAACACTGAACACTACAAGCATTTAGTTGTATTTTATCTCAGTAGTTATCATTGTAGCCTGTGTTTCTCTGGATCAGCTGGTCACTTATGGGGTGGGGTGGGGGGACATTGGCTCTTCTTGTCTCCCAGCCCAGGTGCTGGAAGGGGCTGGTGTTTGGTTCTCCCCCCAGCAGCCTGCGCATGGCACCAGCTTGTAGGGAGGTCTTGGCTTCTTGTTGCCTTCTGTGGGGGAGCAGAACAAGAAGCCAATATGAATTTCAATATTTTTTGATCAGTCCTTTTGTTTGACACTTACTTATAACATTTAATTATTAGCTACCTTCTCTATGTGTGTATCTCTCTTATTTACTCTGTCTGTATTTCAAGGTCCTTTAAGGCAAGGATACATTTCTTTGTAACTTATCATAGTATCTAGTACACACTAGGTAAGTAATAAATATTGATCAATTGATTGCAGTAATTAATAGAACTAACTAGACAGTATTTCCCACTTGTGATTTTTTTTTTTTTCCTGGTACTGGGGATCAAACTCATGATCTTACACTTGCCAGGTCACTTGTGATTCTTACTATAAATATGTATAAAATTTTTATACGTTACTTTAGTGTAATACTAAATTTTATATTATTGAAGATTATTTCACTTTAAGTTTATTGTTCATAATAAAAGTTTTCAATTTTAGATCTATAGATAGGGATGTAGACAGCTTAAGGTAGTAGGGCATACTTTCCATTTCTATTCATCATGAAGAACTACCTAAAACTAGTTAATCTTCCTGAAATATAAATGATAAAGATAATTATGAACTTGGGTAGAGATGAAATGGTATTGCCAGGCTAAAAACATGTGGAAATATCTTAAGTGGCATTCTGGGAAGAGAGGTAAATGGCAGTACTGAAGACAACATACAGTGATCACTCCCCATGTCTCACCTACATTTCACTTTTGTTTTGTTTTGTTTCATTTTGTTATTGAGTGGATATTTGTTGTAGAAATGCTAGAATATGTTGATTGGACACTGTTAAGGTAAGAAGCATACTGAGTAATGGATTTTTGTATATAAACTGAAGTATCAATTTATTTGAGCTTTTTGTAAGAGTCTGTACAACTGACCTGAGAACATATGCATGCTCTTTTATGTTTGAAGTTTTTTTTTTATTATGCTAAATCCTTAACATACATCTCTGTTTTGGGATTTATTTAGTGCTGAAAACATTCTAGTTTTAATCGATTTCTGATCAAGTTGGTTCTAATTAATCCAATTAATATTTGTAGTATTCTTTGGTTATCTTCAAGTTATAAAAGAAGTATCCCTTGGGAAAACGTGTCCTTATTTTGCTAGCCTGCCAAGCAAGACAGAATAGTCTATATTTCAACTTTTAAAACATTTTAACAAAAAACATTAATCTCTTCAAATGCATACTATTATAATCAGTTTTTTTTCTCTGTAAAAAACTCTCTATTAAACCTAATTTTTTTTAAAGCTGGTCTATTCTTCTATTGTTGAAGTAATTCACACTGTCCAGAGAAAACAATTGTTATGGAAGGTGTTTTTCTATGTGATTGTTATGATGATGTTGCATTTTGATGTCATTGAGGAACAGACTAAATAAAAACTTATTTTTATTTTATGTGCTTACAATATATTTCTGTGGATATTAATTAGAAAGTCACAAAGGTCATTGGGTTGAACTTCAGTGTTCTATGATTTCATGAATTATTTTCCTGACTTGATAAAAAGTCTTGATAAGTAATTTTATTAGAAATGTGTTGTCTAGTGGTAGTTGCTAATGAGTATTCTTTGGTTGTATTTAGATCAATTTAAAATTTGGCATCAGAAAACCAGAAGCTCGTACAGGAACTGAGACAGATACCTGTACAGCTTGTGCAGGTACCTTGATCCTTGAGTTTGCTGCTTTAAGTCGCTTCACTGGAGCTACAATATTTGAGGTTTGCTTTTCATGGTTTTTGATCTTCCGGGTATTAGACATTTTTAACTTTATATTTGTTTACTATTTGTTAGGCATTAGGATTATCAGTTAGAGGATTACTGTTTAGATGAACTTTTTATCTAAATTCCATGATACAGTTTTTGATTGTCAGAAACATAAAAGTCACTGTGAGCCAGGCATGTTACTACAACTTTACATTTGTTCACAAACTATGAAGTAAAATTTTAGTTTTGTTTTTAGAAAATTGTTTATGCATATCATATAATTTTGATGGCTCCTTGATATGCTCAGTGTCTAATATGAAATGCTACATCTCTTTTATTGAGTAGACTTCCAAATGGTTGATTGTACTTCTAACACCTTTACTGATCTAAAACACAGTGAAATTTTTGCATTTAAATCCTGATTAAAAGTCTAATCTATAAATTCGTTTACTCCAATTGAAATGTCATTCATTTTCTAAAAGCCTTAATATCCCCCACATAGTTTTTATGGTCTAGCTATTTCTCACATTTAGGAAAAAAAATCTAAGTGTATCATTGGATTGTAGTAATTATGTAAATAGCCTCTTTCAAGTATATGACTTGGGTGAATTTAAAAATGTTAACAAATGATCCACGTAGAATAGAAATAGGAAATATATATATCAGCATTTTAGACATTGGATCTTAATATAAATAAAAATAGAATGATCTTCGTGTGTGTTTTTTAATATGTTCAAATGTTTGGGGGACAGATTTGTGCTTGATTGGTTTATCTTTTAAACTAAAATTTTATTCTATACTTAGGTGACAAATGTGACCTTTCACTAAAAAGTATAGCTATTTTGTATGTTTTTAAGTGTGAGCTCTAAATTCTGTAAGATAATGTTGCATTTACAGGTGAAGAAAATCAGACTCCAAGAGGATGAGCGGGTTTGGCATGGTGGCACACACCTATGATTCCAGCTACTTGGGAGACTGAGGCAGGAGACTCACAAGTTTATGGCCAGCCTGGGCGTCTTAGTGAAGCCCTGTCTGACCATAAAAACAGGGTTGGGCTGGGTACGGTGGCACATGCCTGTAATCTCAGCACTTTGAAGGTTGAGGCAGAAGGGTTGCTGCAAGTTCAAGGATGACCTGGGCTACCTAGTGAATTGAAGGCCAGCCTAAAGTACAAAGCGAGACCTTGTCTCCAAAAACAAAACAAAACAAACAAACAAAATGGATGGAGGGGTGGTTGGGGATATAGCTCTGGAGTAGAACAGTTGATAGCATAGTGTAGCCCAGGCTTCTATCCTAGTACTGGAAAAAAAAAAATAGAATCCATGTTTTTCCAAATTCAAAACTCATGATCTTTCCACTAGCTATTTTGTGATTATGAGTAAATCTGTTGAAAATTGTAATTTTTTAAACTTGGAATTTGCAGTTATTTATTTTCAGAGAAGCAAACTGATGTGGTTGACAGAACATTGATCTAATAGAAGGTTGAAAACTTAAGTTTATGGGCTAAATCCAGCCTATTTTTGTTCAAAAAGAAAAAGTTTTACTGGAACATGGCTATGCCAAGTTATTTATTTTTCTCAATGGTTACTTTGTGTTATAGTGACAGAGTTGAGAAGTTGTGACCAATGACAATATGACCGTGATCCTTAAAATGTTTACTGTCTGACCTTTGTAAGACAGTTTGCAGACACTTGGTCTAATAAAGAGATCTGATTTCTTGTGTGACTTGTCTTACAATTCAGCTTTAAGTTTTGGTTAGATCTTTAATTTCACTGGGCACAGTTTTTAACAGTAAAATAAGAATAGGGAAGTATAGTCTGTACCAGACTTACGGATCTGAAATTCTGTCATGTGGTTAAAACTGAAATCTACTTTGTTTAAAAAAAAAAAATCAACATAATTAGGTTGAGTGAAGAATTGAAACTATTTTATACTCTTTTTAAATTTACAAAGTAGCAAATTAGTTTTATGATTTTTTTATTTTGTAGTAGTACTTCTGCAATGCTAAATAGGTTCGTGTTCTGAATTTCATTTAGAAACTTACCTATGCATGCATGCCTATCGCTTTTATATTTTGTAACGTTTTTATGTAAAACTAAGAATTTGATTAGAAGTCACTTTAATTTAGTGTCCAGTGGATAAAAATAAATGAAAAATTACCATAAGATTTTAAGTTTGTTATTACTAAATATTCATTAGCCTAGTTGATTTGCTTTTTTTTTTTTTTTTTGGGTACTGGGGATTGAACTAATGATCTCACACTTACCAGGCAAGCGCTTGAACAGGTTTACTATCTTTCCACTAACAAAGTTGCATATCATCAAAAAATAGGATCTAAACTGTGTCAAAAACAGTGTACCAACTTTGAAATTCAGTTTTCTAAATGAATATATTTAAGGAGAATTTCACTTTGCATTTAAATTATAGAAATTACTTTAGCATCTAATTATGGTCAGTGACTAATATAATTTAATAACACATGTATATGAGTGCATCTGAACCTTAGGAATGGGTGAACATGGATGATCGCAAAGTGAGATCACTGCCCCTTAAATAACATTTTCTCAGTCCTTCTGTACTCGACTAGCTAAAAAGCACCAAGATATGACTTTAAGGAAATTTGTATCACAAATCATTATTTTAGGAATTTTACTTAATTTTCAAAATATCCTATAGATCTTTGTTTTCTTTCCTTTTGTTTCTTTAAAAGACATGCCACTTCTTTAAGTATGCTTTTCTTTTTAATTATAGGAATATGCAAGAAAAGCTCTTGATTTTCTCTGGGAAAAAAGACAGCGAAGTAGTAACTTAGTGGGCGTGACTATCAATATTCATACTGGAGATTGGGTACGAAAAGGTATGTAAATTGTGCTTTTAAAATCAAACTTTTATGTTGTGATGGTCGAGAAATAAAGCATTTTTATTTGTTGAAATAATCTTTGGGAGAGTATACTGTTTGATCCTTAATGGTTATACTATGTGATACCTTAATGGTTATAAATGTTATTGGTATAGGGTATAGATGAAACACTAGGATTAACTTCTTTGAGACTAAAGGATCAGAGTACCTCAGGTATTACACGTTAAGATATATTCTAGTGGATATATTTAATGATATTATTACCAATTTTTATGCCCTCCCTTCCAGAAATACATTATTTTATTAATGGTTAAGAGCATAGATTCTGGAGCCGTATTATTGGAATTCAAGTCATGTGAGCTTGGGCAAGTTATTTAACTTCTGTTGCCTTTCTATCCTTATCTGTAAAATATTAATAGTGCTTCATAGAATTATTACATGGATTATATGAGTAAACATAAAACATAGGACACTGGCTGGCATATTTTATACTTGCTGTAAAGTAAGTGCTCATGGTGATATTAGTCCCTTTGATTAATAATTGTACTTCTAAGAATCTAGCCTAAAAATAATAAAAATCTTTGTACCCAAAAATGTTCATCACATAATTGCAATATTGGGAAACTGGGAAACAATCTTCGTTACCATCAATAAAGTAATAGCTAAGAAAATTGTTTTGCATCAGTGTTGGAATATTAAGTAATTTAATGAATTGGAAACAAAAGAAACATACAGCAATATCATATGAAAATAGGACATGTGTTGTATAAATAAGATGATTTTATGTTTATAAAATGCTCTTTTTAATCTTTTTTGTCTTTTTTGGTACTGGGGATCAAACTCACAACCTTGCGTTTGTCAGGCAGGTGCTTATGCTGCTGAGCTAAATCTCCGGCATAAAATGCTGTTATAAAACATGCATTAAAGAATGGAAATATCTAAAATATTCCTAATAAGATTATTTGTCTTACACATTTCTCTATTTTTCAGAATTCTTATCTTACTTATAATAGTTGTTCATAAGTAAAAATTATGTAACTATTACATTAAACATTAAAGTTATTATTTCTGTTTAATAGTGTAGATTTTTTTTGTTGTTGTTTTTAGAGACAGGGTCTCACAATGTGGTTCAGGCTGACCTTAAACTCACTGTGTAGCCCAGGCTGGCCTTGAACTCGCTGTGATCCTCTTGCCTTAGCCTCCTGAGTGCTGGGATTAGAGATGTGCACAACCATACTCAGTCTTATAAAATTTTTTGGAAGTTTTATCTAAGTGGTTTCTGAAAGATCTAAATATTGGCTTCAGAATTCTGCATTTTTTTCCCCATTTTTTAAAGCCCAGTATGGACCTCAGGTGTAAATTAATCACAATTAATTTTAATTAATCATGCTCTATGACTGGCCCATTTTGTTCAGTCAGCTTTAGTCACAAAATCACCCACTACTGAGTCATTCATTGCCCCTTATTTGGCAGCATACTGCTACTCTATGTGATTCTTGGTTCCCTCCACCTTTGTAATTCCAAAACTCTGCCTCTTCCCAGCTGAAACGTAACTGATTGTTATGTGGATCATTCTTTTGCTTTCCCTTTAATGAAGTTTTACTGCACTGATAGCTATTCCTAAAAGAGCATATTGATTTGTTTTAAATTTTATTACAAGAATAGTTTTATTATAAGGAATACATATATCATATATGTATCCTTTTGAGACTTTTCTCAATATATCGCTAAGACTTATGCTTATTATTGCATGAAGTTGTGATTATGTTTTGACTTTTCTGCTGTATGTTATTTTAGTAGTCTAATAAACCATGGTTTATTTGCAAGGTGTTTGCAGAATTTTACTGTTGTGAAGAGTAATGTTGTGAATATTTTCGTAGTTGCTCCTCTTGTATAGGAATTTCTCTTGGCTGTGTACTTTTGAATGAAGTTTTTAGATCATAGGGTAAGTTAATGTTCAGCTTTAGAAGATAATGTCAAATTGTTTTCCAAAATTATTTTACCTTGAATGATTTGGGGATGACAATGCACAATGTATGTACCATTGTTACCCCTGACTGACGTGCTTTAAAATTTTGTTGTAATTTTTTTTCTTCTTTTTCTTTCTTTTTATCTATGAATAAAGTGGATTTGAAAAAAAAAATTATTTCATCTCTGTATACTTTCACTAGCAGTATATAAAAGGTCCTGTAGATTGGCATTCTCTCTAATGCTGTAGTTTTAGACTTAAAATTTTTGCCAACCTTGTGAGTGTGTGCAAGTGATATCCTATTACGGTTTGATTTGTGTTTGCTTGATCACTAATGATGTGCAACACATCTTCATGGTTATTGGCTATATATGTTTTCTTATTTTTGTATTTTCCTATTTGCTTTGGGTTAACTTGTGGCTTTTTAAAATTTTTTTGTAAACACTATATAGTCTGATATTCTTTGTTGTATTGCAGACCTTCTAATTTACTGCTTGTGTTTTCACTTTAAATTCTTTTTAGTACTTAATTTTTAATATAATAACATTTATTAGCCTTTTATGATCAATATTGTGTGCCTTCTTTAAAAATCTTGCCTTAGAAATATAAAATTAGGTATTCACTTTGATGTTAACAATTTCAAAGTTTTGTTATTGATATTGAAGTTTTAAAACCATCTAGAGTGGATTTCTGTTTGTAATATAAGATAAACTTGCCACAAATTTCTTCTTTCTTTGAGTTTTTAGCAGTGTTTTTCACTTTATAAACATGGAAAGACATTAAAATTTTAAATAGTACTTATAATTCAAAATCTGTATGTTACATATGGGATACTTAATTTCCTGTATGAAACCTATCCTTTGAATTTCAATGTTCTTTTTAGCCTAGGCCATCATTAGTTTTTTGTAATTGTTCCATATGTGGTTGAGAAGAAAATAGTTTTTCTTCTAATTGTTGGGTGTAGAATTCTGTGTCACTTTGCTCAGTTGTTAATGGCATCTAGATCATACTACTTTTCTGTTTACTTGACCTATCAAGAATAAGAAAGGTAGATGAAATTTTTAACAGTGATCCTTTTATAGTTCTTTTCTTGCTTTATGTATTATGTTTAGTGCACTGGGTGGTTTTGTTGGGAGCTTTTATTTTGTTTTAAAAACACACATGTACATACACATGCAAGCACTCTTCTAGAGCTATACCCACAGCTGTGGTGCATTCATTTTAAAATTCTGTATCGTCTTTAGTTGAGCACTTTGTCATTTTGGAGCAACTGTCTCTCTGTCTAATAATATAGCTATATTACCTTTAACTTGCCTTATTTATCTTCCTCTGTCCTTTTATTTTCAGTCTTTGCAGGTTGCTTATACTGTAAATGTGTCTTTTGTAAAACTTAACACATTTTTACATCTGTTTTTTTCAGTCTTTAATTGGTGAGTTCAGTCCATTTACATCTATCGATATTTTGAGTATATTTGGACTTTTTATACTATTTGAATCTTACTTCATTAGATCCCACCTTTTCTATGTTTCTTTTTATTCTTTTTTATTGATACCTGTATTTACCTCCTAAAAGCATAACCTTTAATATGCTTTCCTATTTCTTTGTCTCTCATTTCCTGGACCTTTATGTTCTTTTACTCTGATATGATGTCAGTATTTAGTTCTTATTATGTTTTCTCTTTTCCTTTTGTTCTTGGTGTTCTCCCCCCCATCCATTTAAAAGTAACTAACTTTCTCAAGGTATTTAGTTACTTGTACTTTGTGTATTGCTTATAACATTTTCTAGGTTCATTTCTTATCTGTGGTTCTATTTTCACAGAATAAACCAATTGCAGATTGAAAATATTCAGAAAAATTTTGTACTGACCATGTATAAACATCTTTTTTCTTCTTGTTATTCTCTAGACAACATAGTACAACCACCATTTATGTAACATTTACATTGGTTTATGTATTATAAGTAATCTAGAGATTATTTAAAAATATATGAGAGAATGTACATAGATGATATACAAATTCTGTGCCATTTTATATAAGTGGTTTGTGTGTCCTTGGATTTCAGAGTCCTGAAACCAATCTTCCACAGATACTGAGGGGTAATTGTATTTCATCTCAGACTTTTCAGTAGTTTCTAATAGCTGATGCAGCCTTATGTGCTTATCAGTAGTTTACTTTTTTCACATTGGAATGATAGTTTGGTTGTATGTAATTTGTGGTTTGTTTTCCTTCAATTTTTAAAAAAGTATAACTTTATTCTATTTTTTTCATCCTGTAATGTGATATCATTTTCTTTCTTTCTTTCTTTCTTTTTTTTTTTTTTGGTACTGGGGATCGAACTCCTGACCTCATGCTTGCCAGGCAGGCGCTTATGCTGCTGAGCTATATCCCCGGCCAAGTGATATCATTTTCATTTTTATATCCTTATATGCATTCTGTCTTTCCCTTTATAAAATTATGACTATCAGAGAGAAATTCCTAGCTGGGGTTGGTTGAACATGTCTGTCATCCCAGCTGTGCCTCTGAGGCAAGAGGTTTGCAAGTTCAAGAACAGCCTGGGCAATTTAGCAAGATTCTGTATCAAAATGAAATAAAATAGGGTTGGAGATGTAGCTTAGCACTCCATTTGTTCAGTCTTTAAGTTTAGGTGGAGATTTTCCTGTGTCTCTCCTTTGGTATTCTGTGGCCCTTTCCATTTAAAATCTTTGTTTTTAATTGCTAAAAATTTGTCTTTATTAGACAAGTTTATCTTTTTAATTTTTATTTAACTTTTTGCAATTTTTCTTACCCAAGTAACTATCACATCTATTTTTATTCTCTACATATCTTCACTCTGTAATATATCCTGCTTTTAAATAAGACATTTGTAGCCAATTTTGCAAA